>MU665738.1:52642-94358 GCA_026770625.1 Nicotiana glauca
TTGAACTTGTGGAGAAATGGTGCAACATCAGTCCCTTACAAGGTAGGGGGAGTCCCATTTATATGGGGGGGGGGGGACTCGATTACAAGTATATAGAGATTGATTACAAAGTACGGTGATGGGATGGCTTGATGCGATGCCTCAGCCTAGGCTCTAGGTAGACCGGGCTTGACAGATATAGCCATGTGCTTAGGGGGCTTTCCCCTCCGTCCTGGCTTTGTTCTCCATTTCTCTGAGTCGGGCTTCGACGAGCCTGGAGGCTGAGAAATCGATCGCGACCTCCTTCCCTCGGGGTCTCGGGTCATGCTTGCAAAATGTCATGATAGCGAGAAATCTAGTCTTCTGATTTCATCGCGTACAGATAGTCTCCACATCTCCACATTTCCATACCGTGACATTATATTGGCGATTCAAATCGTATCACAATCTTTTGTGATAGATGGCATATCGCATAGATTCTTGCTCGGCACTCTGTCATTCTTGATCCTTAGGGCAAAAGTACTGTCGTCGATTCGTTTTCTCAAGGAAGCAGTAATTGCATTCATCGGTCAATCTTCCAGAGCCTCGACGACTGTGTCGTTGCCCCTATAAAAGAGGGTGTTTTGGCATTGTTTACCCTATCTTAATGCATCTGTAGGCATGCTTGCCCTTTTCTTTTCATCATTTTCTTGTACCCTTGAATATCATATTAGGGGTTTATGATCTTAAGGTTGTTTGGGGGAGTTCCCTTGGACTGTATCGTGGCCTTCTGTCGGGGCCTCCCTTTGTCAAACATAAGTGTGCCATCCCACTACTACTATGGTTGTCTATATGTTGGCCTTCGCTTCTACTGCTTGCCCGAGGTGGTGATGGATAGGTAGTCGGTCCCCCTCTAATGTAGGTAGTCGTTTAGATTATGCACCGCTGCTCAAAAGAGGGTTCGGAATATCTACCGGTGCTCACCTTCATACCCCGGCTCGACGTGGAACTCTATTCCGAGCTGGGATCTTGCATGGCTCGACGCTCCAAGAAGTGAATTCAATGTAGCCGTGTGAGCGGGACCGAGGGTTGTTCGGTCTGCTGTCCCTCCGAGGCTTTCTTGACCAAAGAAGGTCCTCGAGCTTCAGAGAGCAGTTATGTTTTTTCATCCTCACCGCTCCTTGGTTCATCTTTTGGGAACATCAGTGTAGAAGGTTGGGGAAGGGCTCCCGAAGGTTCTCCAAGAGATATCTTCTTTGAGGCCACGCATTTGGGGAAAACGGCTTTCGGAGGTGTTGACACCGCGGCAGATCGCCGACAGCTTAGACCAGGGTCCTGAACTTTGCTATGTGTACTCTTTTGCTTCTTTATTTCTATGTAAAGACCCTTCGTAGGCTTTTGTAATCGTATGTATCGACCTTTTGGGGGCTATTATACGCAAATCTTCATGAATAAGAATATATTTTGCTGACTTCTACTTTTCTTATTTTGTTTTGTATTTGTATGCTCTCATGTCTCTCGAGGCTCTTTAAATGCCTTATCCTATTAGTTGGTCGCCGATATCTGATTCGAGCGCGAGAGTTCATTCTGACCTTCTGCCGATCGACATGGCTCTCCTCCGATCCATCATCACGCTTTAGACCAATTTTGGATTGATCTAATAGGTCCGAGTTGTCGAGGCCCTTAGAGCTATTAGGAGATCATGCATCGAAAATCAGAGCCTTTGGGAACGTTATCCTGGATGATGGCCATCTTTGGGTCCTTGGGGGTCCCTACTGATCTTGGTGTAGATAACACTTCTTAAAATGTATAGGATTGACTTCTGCTGAGGAGTTTCGTATGTTTGGGCGCTCCCTTGGGCCCTCATGGAGCTTTGGCAATCGGAGCTTTCGGTGTTTATTCCTCCTCTCAGGGAAAGGGGATCACGAGACCAGGCACTTGCCTTGCATCAAGTATCGGCATTTAAAGCTCACCGAGGACCTATGTTTTGGGGCCGGGGGCTCTCGACGTAGAGTGTTGCCTCGAGCATGGAGATAATATACACGATCCCTTGAGTCTTGACTTCTTGTTGGAGGATGTTTTCTTGACCGGGTGTCGACCCATCAATTTGTATCGATGCCGTTGGCTTCTCAAAGATTGCCTCGAGTAGGCGAATCGTCATTACTTCTCGCATATAAGTGGGGCGGTTTTGGCTTCTTTGCGGGACTTCACTATTTTTAGGTAGATGTACTTCGATTTTGGCATAGGGTTCCCCATCTCTTCAGGTGCGAAAAGTATTGGTGCGTGCCCTTGCTTTATTTTGTCAGTTTACCATAGTCATGGCAACAACTTTGGGGCCTCCATGGCAAAGAGCGGAGTTAAAAAAAACCTGGCACTCAGGAGTTAATGGATTTCGCTTTGGAGACGGTGTCCTTACTTAGCGAGGAACACGTAGAGATCGCGAGGCGGTACTGTGGGTGGAGCGAGGGGGTAACACTGCAGGTGCCTTCCCCAGATGAAAGAATCGTGGACTCTACTGATGGGTTCTTAAGTGTGCGCCTATACCCTTTCGCATTTGGTCCCCCTGATAGGGTTGTTCTCAATTTTTGCTTGAAGTATCGGGTTACCCTAGCGCAGATTTATTCGTCATTTTGGCGAATGGTGCTGATAATGAGATTCTTTGTTGAGAAAGCTGGGCTTGAGTTCATGCTTGATCATCTTATCAAGCTATATCGGCCTTTTCATCATCGAGGCCTGCTAACCTTGAGGGGTCATTCATCCACGCCATTCGTTATAGATGATGAGGAAGAAAGAGATCGAGAGTGGGCCAGTTTGTTTGTCTGAGTCCGAACGACCGATATTTTCCCTGTGGAGTTTTTGCCATTTCCCAAAGGGTAGAATCATGCACGTGAGTGCCGCGCTTTGTCACTTTTTCATATTTTGCACATAGCGAAAACTGGCTAAGTAACAATGTTATCTCCCTTGTTGCAGCAACTTTGTGGATGCCGGGTGAAGTCCGTGATCTGCCCGGCTGGGTCCTGAGGCTGGTGGCTTATTCGTCTTGCAATGAGTGCAGGTGGCAAGCTGTGTTTCCCGTCAAGTGGGGAGCGGAATACCAAGGTATGTGCATCTGTTGCCTTTGCCCTGCCTTTGTCTACCCGAGGTTCACTTTCCCCTCTCGTCTGTACTAGATTCGCCGTTTGGAGATATCGGGCGGTTCCTTAAGGCGAGGCAACGTTTTTCCAAAGAGGAGATGGAATTGTTGGCCTCCGAGCCAAGGGATGATGGTATTAAGAAGGATCAGATCCTGCGGTGCGATGGAGCCTATAGCGGTGCTGGTTGGGCTCGTATTTCTGAGGATAGGGCATCGCCTGAGTCTGCCGAACGGCTCCTTTGAGTAAACATGTCGTGCCCAGGGCTGGCTCTTCTGGGTTCGCATGGGTAGGATCAACAGGAGCGTGTTCCGATTTGGAGGAAATTCGTTGTCTATTCTCTGCGGTGAGTTTGTGCACAATTTCCTTGTATCCCGTGTGCTCCTCCCTTCATTGAATCTTTCTTGTGCAGGCCTACGATAGGCTTAAGTCCGAGATGCTCCGTCAAGGAGCCAAGTTCCAGAAAATTCTGGATAAGAGAATCTCTTAGGCTTCTTTGCAAGGAGAAGGAAGTTGAGCTGCAGTATTAGTGATATGAAGCGTACCAGAGCTTAAACTATGAGAGCTATTTGATGAGGTAGGTAATTTCCTGTAGTACATCCTTTTCTTCTTTCTAATCTTAAGGCTAATTTCCTCTTGTTGTATCAGTTGAGAAAAAGGTGGAGGCCTTGGAGTACCTCAAAGTCAACGTAAAACGCATCAGGGCTGCTTGCGAGGAGCTAAGGGCCCAAGTGCAGGCTCAAGCTTTAGAGGAGACGAGCTCCTCAACAAAGTTCATTGCCTTCAAGGTTCAACTCAACTTGGCTCGTGACAATGCCAAAGTTCAGGCAGATATGATTGAGATACTTGAGTGTGATCTCTCAAAGGTCAAAACCGAGATAATTGATGACCGGGCGGAAGCGGCATTAAGCTGAACCAGGGCTGATAGTGAGATGGAGATTTGTATAAAGGATGCTGCTGATGCCCAATCTGAGCTAAAGCGAGCCCTCGACCGGGAGAAGAGGATCGAGGTATATGTTCGCTGCGGATCCCGGAGAGAGGTACTCGAGGAGTTCAGTGCGAGGGGCTTTCTTATCTCGGAGGAATTGGCTCGAGTAAGGGAGGATAAGTGTGATGCTCGGTCACTTCTTATTGATATTGTGGAGGGCGAATTTGACAAGCTGTAGCCCTTTGGCGCGGAATGTAGATTCTGCCGTTTTGTCATTTTGTCTCCGATATGCGTAGGGCGTGCCTATAGGTGTATGACACGCTTTTTTGCGGATGTAATATATGAGAAGAAGTTTGAAGCTTTATTCCTCTTGTACCTTTTTTATGTCGTTGCTTTCGATCGTGTAGACTGGATTTGGGTATTCGGCGAGGCCCTCATAGACCTGAGACCAATTGGACAGACCCGAGGGCTCTTAGGTGCATTTTTGGTGCGAGTAGGCACATGTTCGTTGCTTGGCCTGGCTATTTAGGCTCAGCCTCCGAGTCGGGGTCTGACTCGAGCCTTCTTATCCTTGAATTTTTGTGCCTGTGTGGGCAGGTAGTAGCTGCTTTCACCTTTCGCCCGTGGACATTTTATCGTACCGACTTTTTTGGGGTCTCTGAGTCGTGCTACGACTCGAGCTTCAATTGTCCTTCAAGCTCTTTCCCGCCTGCATCGGTGGACGGCGATGATCCTTTATGCTCTAGGTCAAAACGACTTCGCGGGCGCATGGCCTGGAGATTTAATCGGCTGATGATGGTGTCATTTTGAGTTGTACCTTTAGGTGTATTGCAGCTTAACTTATTTTTGGTCCAGTTTTTGAGTTGCGTTGCAACTCGAGCTATATCTGACCCCTAATCTTTTGTGATTATCCGGCTGGCGATAGTGGCATTTATGACGTGCCCTTAGGTGTATTACAATTTTTGGGTCCAATCTCCGAGTCGCGTCGTGACTCGAGCTGTAATTGACCATTTATTTTCTTGAGATTCCGGCCAGTGGTAGTGGCATTTATGTCGTGTCCTTGGGCGTATTATGATTTTATGGGTCCAGTCTTCGAGTCGCGTTGCGACTCGAGCTGTAATCAACCCTAAAACTCATTGAGTTTCTGACCGGCGATAATGGCATTCATGCCGTGCCCTTAGGCATATTATATTTCTTGGGTCCGGTCTTCGAGTCACGTTGCGACTCGAGTTGTAATCGACCCTCATATTTCCTTGAGATTTTGGCCGATATTGGTAGCGTTTAAGCCATTTGGTCGTTGGGACATTTTGGTATATGGCCCGTAGGCTTGCTTAGATAACTATTTTAGATTCGGTCTTTTAATTGGGTTACGATTCGAGCTCACTTTAATCCTCAAGTTGTCAATTTTCAAGTTGGCGACAATAGCTCTTACGCTGTATGATCTTAGAGACCTTTTAATATGAGGCTCGCAGACTTGCTTAGCTGGCGACAATGGCTCTTATGCTATTTTTTGCCCGTGGGCTTTTTCATAGACTTTGTTTCCGCTCGTTAAGGTCTTTTTTAGAATATTTTTTCCCGACCTGTCATCGGTTCTAAAAGAACCTCGATTTCAAGTTATTGTCGGTGATGTTTTGAGCACCTCATAAATTTCATAGCTCGTAGGTTGAGTAGATCGACGCTCTTGCGATTGGGAGCCAATGTGGTCGGAACTCATTTTTTGCCTGTTGAGGGAAGCCTTTTTTAATCGGTTCTTTCCAAAATGTATTCGGATGATTTTTAGCGATAGTCGAGCATCCTCGAGTAGTGTTATTTTGGGTGTATCAGCCATTTTGATCGTAGTCATATGCATTTAGCTGTAGCTATTTTTTATCCCAAACGACAGTTTAGGCGTATACAACGAGGATATGCCCTTTAGAAATTCTTAAAAATGCGACGTATAGCCTAAACTGCGAGATTTTCATGCTTGTTGAGGTCTTACAGTTTTTCATGGCTATTGAGGTCTTACAATTTGTCATGCCTATTGAGGTCTTACAATTTGTCATTCCTATTGAGGTCTTATAGTTTGTGGAGGATAGATCTGGTTATGCCGAGGCTGCTTGCCAGGGTCTTACAGTTTTGGATTTTCTAGTGCATGGCAATTGGCGGCAGTCTCCGAGTCATCGAGTTTGTTTAAGCTTGAAGACCGCTTCTTGTGAGCTCAGAGTTACTTTATAGGGGCTTGATGAGCCCGACATTCCGACCCTGGAGTCGTATGGGTGCCGAATTGTTTAAATCTCCGAGTATCTTGAGGCGTATTTGGCAGAGAGGCCTTTGCCGTGAATATGCCGAAATAGCCGTATGAAATTCCAAAATAGAAAATATTTTTTATTGCTTGGCATAAATATATGATGTAAATACATATTGTCCCGTTGTTGTGAGTTAGGCCCGCACGGGTGCGACTTCTCCGATTATCTAATCTGTCTACATGATTCCATTTTGGAATTTAGCCAGCCATTTATTAGCCCTTCCAAGAGATGATATCCTTAAGAGGAGATCATCTCACATTGTCTAACTGTAGAAGGGAGGACTGCGATCTCGTCGGATCCCTTTCTTGGGGGTATGCTGCCCCGCTAATAATATTGTTGGCGGAACCTTCTTCATGTTAAAACCCCGGTTGAGGAAAGAAAGCTCGGAGGGCCCCGTGGAGGCCTCGTATCCTTGAGTGTGGTTCAAAACTACCGAATGCCTCATTCGACTGCCTGCATACATGTTAGTGAAAAGAAAGGAAAGTAAACAACAAAGGAGCGGGGTAGTTCTTCCTTTCTGCAGGATGCATCGGTGACGTTTCTGAGAGAGACCACTGATGCATTCTTCTGCTATGTTCGACCAAGCCTGACCGAAGATGTGGTTCTGCTTACCCTTTGATCCCTTCGAGGGCGATGCCGGCAATGAGTCACATGGTGAGGGATTTTCTCTCTTTGTGTGTAGCTCCTTGTCAAATACTTTAGTCCCACGTTATTCGTAGGGTTTCATCCCTTTGGCGGAGCAGGGTCGAAGTCGCCTCCGGATGATAAATCTATTCTCATCTGTATAAAACATTCGCGCCTTGCGTGCTCGACGTACCAGCCCGAGCTCGGGTGGGTTGTACAGAGGGAGCGGCCTCCTTGATTGTTATGTTTATTGGCATCCGCAACCCATCAAAGATTTAAAGCCCGGGAGCAATTTGGTTTGTTAATCTGAACTGTCGGTATAGTTGGCTGAGACACCTATACTCATGAACACATGATTTATTTGAAACAATAAAATAAAGGAGGGGGTTACCAATGTGTTAATGCGAGGCCGAGGCGAAATCTCGGCGTCCCTTCCCGCTGGCGCGAGGGTGTCCTTTGGGAGCATTCTTCGGGATCGTCTTTTTTCAGCGATGAGCACTTTCACTCTCCACTTTACAGATCTTTGAGTGTGCTGCCGTCCCTTTACAGTTATGGCAATACACCATGGGTTATCGTCTTCATTTTCCTCGATCTTTTTCCTCCTTTGGAGCTGGATCCAAGTCTGTCCGCTCTACGATACTTGGTGGCGACCTCTATTGAACATCCTAGTTGTTGCTCTTTTAGGCCAGTGACCCCACATGCCTCGTGGTTCCTGTACCGGGCCACGATTATCTTTAAGGGTTTTCGGTCGAATAGGTCTGAGCCGCCTGTCGTTCTTGGTTTCGCTTATGGTGATCATGATGCTTGGTACGACAATGCTAAAATCATACTTTACCGGGCGAGGTTTCCCTGCCAGCTGTGTTTTGTTGAATCTGGTACCATTGCAGGTTCCTCGAGGGTGTTGTCCTCGGGCTACTCCCTTCTTGTTGTGAGGCGGGAAGCACTTCGAGTCGTTCCTTCCGTTTGTGGCGCACGGACGATGCCTCCATCTGCTCGTCATTAGATTCCTTGTCGGGAGTCTCCCTGGATATGCCGAACCCGAGGAATTCCCCGACGGTCGTCTACGGCCTTGATTCGAGGCTGGTATCGGTTGCAGGCATCCAAGCAGCCCTTGGCCGGATATCTGACCAGGCTTTGCTTGAAATGCCTTGGAGCCGTTGGGTATATTTTGTTTAGTCTTTGGTGAAGGCATGTGTTGCCCGATCATTCGAAACTGGGAGCGGTCTCATTCACCCTATCAATAAGTGGGGTGCGGCTTCCCGTGGAACTTTATTTCTTCTTCGTTTGGCCTCAGGTGCATTGGGCCCTCTCGGTATTTCTTTGATGGCATAGGTGCATGCTTCCACGGAGGACAGTGCTGGTATGCTAACCGGGTCCGTGAGGTCTAGTGCCGGGTAGTGGCACTGTGTCATGGTTTCTTTTGGGAGAGTGTATTTGAATCTCCTTAATGGGATGGGCTCGAACCCAACGTTTTTGAGGTTGCTGTCCCTAGACGAGCATGGGTAAGTGCTTATGCGCCCATAAGGATCCGAGGTCCTGTCACACCTAGAGAGATTCGTCATTCCTAATTTTTGTGAAATGCGTTCCGGGATCGTATCTTTGGGAGATTATTGTTGTAAGAGCTTCCACGAGCCTGATTCGATCCTTTCGAAGAGGTTCTCCATCATCCTTACTGCGATGGGGTAGGTTGCCGATCTGTCATTGCTCAATCTCTCGGGTACTAGCTTGAATTAAGGATATATTTCTGGTGCTACCGCATTGGGAGTCTCCGAGAGACTTTGCAGTCGAGCGATAGCCAACTGTCGTTCCTGTAAAAATTCAAAAATAATATAAAGATTAACTTCCTATTCTACACGGGCCGGGATTTTTTGCGCTTCCTGTTGTTTAACATGTTGTATACCACCATTAGTGCGTGAGGCTTCGTTGACCCGTTGCATTGCGTGCAAGCCTGCATCCGCTTGAACCAATCTCGATGCGTTATCGGGGTCTTGCAGTGTTGCACCTCCATGATTTGCGGGGTGGTCATTATCGATTTTGCTTACCGACTCAGACATTAATCTGAAAATATTAGATCTCGGGAAAGAAAAAGTGTGAAAGATAACGTGCGTTCGTGTGACAAAACTAGCAAGAAAATAATCACTATTATTTTTAGCCCCACGGTAGGCACCAAACCGTTTATCGTGAAAATGGTAACAACTATTAAATTTGTAAATGGGATTCTAAAAATACGTGATCTATTCTCAAGCTAGTTTGTTAAGGCAGTTAGTGCTAAGAACGTGAAGTATAATGACGAAAAGCGAGTTAAATGTGGCAGTAATCGAACCTATAGGGGGCTGTTGTCCAGATACAAAGTCAGCCTGTGGTTATTTCTAGGTCGAGTTTCGAGCCGAGCTCGAGCTATCGAGGGTCATCGGGGATGGGATAACAGGCAGAAGTATGGCTAAGCAAAGCTCTATGTTATCAATATTGAGCAAAATAATGGAGAAATAAAATGAGAAAATGATAAAATGATGAGGCTACCTTGGGCCAATGAGAATAGGCAATTCAAAGAAAGAGAGAGAGAGAAAGGGAGTTATTATTGCACTTGTGGAGAAACGGAGCAACATCAGTCCCTTACAAGGTAGGGTGAGTCCCCTTTATATAGGGGGACTCGATTACAATTATATGGATATTGATTACAAAGTACGGTGATGGGATGGCTTGATGCGATGCCTCAGCGTAGGCTCGCTTGTCAGATATAGCCATGTTCTTAGGGGGCTTCCCCTTTTGTCCTGGGTTTGTTCCCTATTTCCTCTGAGTCGGGCTTCGACGAGCCCCAAGGTTGAGAACTCGATCGTAGCCTCCCACCCTCGGGATCTCAGGGCATTCTTCTGAAATGTCATGATAGCGAGAAATCTAGTCTTCTGATTTCGCTGCGTATAGTCACCATTAAGAACAAGTACCTATTGCTGCATATTAATGATTTGTTTGACCAGTTTCAGGGTGCCAGGATGTTCTCTAAGATCGACTTGAGATAGAGGTTCCACTAATTGAAGATTTGGGATTAGGATGTTCGCCAATATGAGTTTCTGGTGATGTCCTTCGGTTTGACTAATGCCCCCACGACATTTATGGATTTGATGAACATATTGTTCAGGCCCTATATTGCTTCATTTGTCATTGTCTTCATTAATGACATCTTGATCTACTAGAGTAGCATTGGGGAGCATGCGCATCATTTGAGAGTGGTGCTTTAGAAGTTGCGGGAACAGAAGCTATATGCTAAGTTCTCCAAGTGTGAGTTTTGGATTGATTCTGTAGCATTTTTGGGGCATGTTGTATCAGGAGAGGGTATTAAGATGGATCCCAAGAAGATCGAGGCAGTTTAGAGTTAGCCTCATCCTTCTACGGCGACTCAGATTAGGAGCTTCCTAGGGTTAGTAGGTTATTATTGCCAGTTGGTGGATGGATTCTTATTTATTGCAACAACTTTGACTAGATTGACCAAGAAGGATGCTACGTTTCGATTGTCCGAATCTTGTGAGACGAGCTTTCAGAAGCTCAAGATCACATTGACTTAAGCACCGGTGTTAGTGTTGCCTTCAGTGATGTATACTGTATATTGTGATGCTTCACACGTTGGTATATGTTGTGTATTAGTGCAGGAGGGGCAAGTTATTTCATATGCTTCACGTTAGCTGAAGCCCCATGAGAATTACCCTATACATGATTTGGAGTTGGCTACGATCGTTCATGCTCTTAAGATCTAGAGGCATTATCTTTATGGGGTGTCTTGTGAGGTTTACATTGATCATCACAACTTGAAGCATTTGTTCAAGTAATGGAATCTCAATTTGTGGCATCGCAGGTGGATTGAGTTAATAAAGGACAATGGTATTACCATTCTTTAGCATCCGGGAAAGGTGAATGTAGTTGCGGATGCCTTGAGTAGAAAGGCAGAGAGTATGGGTAGTTTGGATTTAATTTATGTAGAGGAGAGGCCATTAGATTTGGAAATTCAGTCCTTGGACACAGATTTGTGAGGTTGGATATTTCAGAGTCCAGCCGAGTTTTTGCATGCGTCGTCGCATAGTCTTCACTATTGGAGCATATCAAGGCTCATTAGTATGATGATCCGCACTTATTGGTTCTTAGAGAGACGGTACTGTGGGGTGGTGCCAAGGAGGTTACTATCGGCGAGGATGGTGTTTTACGACTCCAACATCCTCATGTGTTCCTAAAGTTGATGGGCTGAGGGAAAGGATTCTATAGGAGGTACACAATTCTCGGTATTCTATCTATCCAGGTGCTATGAAGATGTATCGTGACCTGAGGCAGCATTATTGGTTGCAGCGGATGAAGAAAGACATAGTTGAGTATGTAGAGAGGTGTCTAAATTGCAACCAAGTTAAGTATGAGTACCAAAGGACATGTGGCCTACTCCAGCAGATGACTATACCTGAGTGGAAATGGGAGTGCATCACTATGGACTTCGTAGTTGGGTTGCCACTGACCTTGTGGAAATTTGATGCAGTGTGGGTCATGCTTGATAGGTTGTCCAAGTCATCACACTTCATTCCGGCTGTGATCACATATAATTCAGAGAGGTTGGCCCAGATTTATATTCAGGAGATAGTTCGGTTGCATGGTGTGCCTATTTTTATCATATCAGATAGGGGTCCTCAGTTAACTTCTCATTTTTGGAGAGCAGTATAGACTGAGTTGGGGACCTATGTAGAGATCAGTACAGCCTTTCATCCACAGACTGATGGTTATTCGGAGCGAACATTTTAGATCTTGGAGGATATGCTCAGAGAATGTGTGATTGACTTTGGAGGGCAGTGGGATCGAATCTTACCTTTTGGACGAGTTTGGACTTACAATAATAGTTATCAGTCTAGCATCGAGATGGCTCCATTTAACGCTTTATATGATCGTCAATGTCGTTCACCCATTGGATGGTTTGAGCCTAGCGAGGCTAATTTATATGGTATTGATTTGGTGAAGTATGCATTGGAAAAGGTAAAGTTAATTCAGGAGAGACTTCACACAACACAGTCCATACAGAAGATTTACTCGTGTCAGAAGGAGCATGATTTATCATTTACGGTGGGTAAGAAGGTTCTCTTGAAAGTTTCGCTGATGAAGGGGATCATGAGGTTCGGGAAGACAGGCAAGTTGAGACCAAGGTTTATAGGTCTACTTGAGGTGTTTAGGCGAGTTGGGGAGGTTGCTTCGCTTTCCATGCCTCCCACTATATCGAGATTTCATCTGATTTTCCATATGTCTATGCTCCAGAAGTATCATGCCGATACGCCGTATATGTTATACTTCAGCACGGTTCAGCTAGATGGGATCCTGTGTTATGAGTATGAGCTAGTTGCCATTCTTGACACGCAGGTTCGCTAGTTGAGGTCCAAGAAGATTTTTGCAGTTATGTTTAGTGGAGGGGCCAACCAGTCAAGGAGGCGACTTGGGAGGCTAAGAAGGAAATGCGGAGCAGATATCCACACTTATTCAACACTCTAGGTATGATTATAGACCCGTCTGAGGGCGGACATTTGTTGAAAAGGTGGAGAATGTAACAATTTGACCGGTCATTTTTCTTTCTAGAACCCCGTTCCTCTAAATAAAATTCCAGATCTATTCTTTTACACTTTTATAACTTGTAGGGAAGGTTAGTTCGGGATTTGGGAGGAAATCAAAAAACTTGGTTCCTTAAGGTTAGCTAAAAGGGCTAAGTTTGTCTTTGTAAACATTTTTAGTGAATGACTACAAATTGGGATTTGACTATTCCAACAAGTTTGTATGGTCATTTTGGACATGGGTGTATGTTTGGATTGGGTTTTGGATGACCCGGGAGCATTTCGAGCCTTAATATTGGAATTTGGCTCATTGAAGCTTTTAAAGTTCTTTAAATTTTATTTGAAGGGATTTAGTTCTGTCAAGGTCTAATGGGATTCCGAGCCCGAGCATAGTTTTGAATGTTGATTTAAGACTTTCATGCAAAATTTGGTGTCATTCCGAGTAGTTTAAGTATATTTCGGCGCGCTCGGAGTATGTTGGAAAACTTGAAGTTCATAAGTTGATTCAATTTTGTTTGGGGAGTGATTATTAGTTTTAATGTTGTTCTCTGTGTTCCGAGAGTGTGAGCAATTCCATTTTGTGATTCTGGACTTGTTCATATGTTTTGACGGGGCCTTGGGGTCCCACATATATATCAGATAATGCGCGAATTGAGTTAAGACTCTAATGGGCTACTTGTGCACATGTTTTGGTGTGCCCGCACCTGTGAGCTTTTAGCCGCAGGTGCGAGTCTGCAGATGCACCATTTTGGCTGCAGAGTGGCTTTAAGAGCCTAAGATAGTGGTCCGAAGAAGTGGAGGGGGGGCAGAAGCAGCCCTGCTTCTGTGATGAGAAGCCGCAGAAGCGAGACTGCAAAAGCAGAAACTCGTCCGCAGATGCGGGCAACATTGGTCCTGTGAAGTTCCGCATAAATGGGCCTAGTATCACGGAAGTGATACCGCAAATGTGGCAGAGGAACTGCAGATGCGGAATTCACTGAAGGTAGAACCTTCATTTAAGTCGGGACTTAAGGATTTGGGGTTCATTTATTGCACTTCTTGGGGCCATTTTGGAGCTGGATAGAGAGGACTTTTCACAAGCTATTTGAGGTAAGTAATTTCTATCTAATGTAAGTTAAATACATGGTTTATGGTTGGTGTTTACCGTGAAAATGGTAATAACAATTAAATTTTTTAATGGGACTCTAAAAATACATGATCTATTTTTATACTAGTTGTTTAAGCAGTTGATGCGAGGTATGTGAAGTTTAAGGATGAAATGCGAACTAAAATAGAGTTATAACAAAATAGAGGAGTTAGCTATTCGGGCCTCAGACTGACCGATGTGGGGCCTCGAGGTCAATTCCTGCGCTCGAGCTCGAGCTATCGGTGATAATGGGGGAATGGCTAACGGTTATGATATAATTAAGGGAGGCTCTTTATGGCCGATGATAAGCAATAAATGAAGAACTAGTATAAAAGTAATAAATAGGGGCAATAGTATCAAGAGAATATGTTAGAGAGAAAATAGAGAGAGAGAGAGTTATTATTTATGACGTGTAGAATAGTTAGAGCAACAACATGTCCCTTACTAAATGGGAAGGATCCCCATTATATAGAAGGGGGAATCCCGACGTAGTACAAAGTGTATAAAGGCAGAGGGATGGGACAACTAGATGTGACACCCTAATATAGGTTCTGAGCATGCCAGGTTTGTCAAACTTAGCCGCATGCCTTGGAACTCCCCATTTTTACTCCATCCTCAATTGATATTACCTTCATGCCAGGCGTTGACGAGCCTCGAGGGAGAGAACTCGGTTTGAGCTTTGCAACCTGGGGGCCTCGAGATGATCATCCAAAATGAACTAATAGCAAGAAATTGGACCCTCTGATTTCCCCGCATACAGATAGTCTCTGCGTTTCCTAGAACGTAGCGATAGGAAAGAATTCTGATGCCCGATTCTTTGGGCTCTCCGTGATGATGTCATATTGGTGATGTAACCTACGACGTCAGCCTCTACGACAATTGGGACATCCTATGGACTTGTCTTTTCGACTCCATTCAATGCAGTATCAATTCCCGTTCATCAAAAGGATAGTTTCGATTTAGTTTTTCAAAAAAGCATTGATTGCTCCTGCCGATCCGTCTTTCAAATACATTGATGACCGTGTCATTACCCCTATAAATGGGGGGCATGCCGGCACTATCTGCCCATTCAAGTGCCCTTCTTCATTCATTTATCCCTTTTTTCTCACCATCTTCCTTTATTGTTAACCACCGTTTTTGGGGCTTACGACTTTAAGGTTGTTTGGTAGCATTCTTATCAGCTGTGTGGTGGCCTTCTGCCTGAGCTTCCCCTTGTCGAGCAAGATCATACCGTCTTATCGTTGTTATTGTTGTTGTTGTTATGACTGCTACTACTATCGTTATTGGCTCAGGATGATAATATACGAGGGATCGACTTTCTCCATTTTAGAAAGTTATTCGGACTATACACCGCTGCTCACGAAGGGGATCGGATTATACACTGCTGCTCACCTTCATACCCCAGCTCGGCGTGGCATTTCACCCCAGGCTGGTAGGTTGCACGACTGAATATCCAAGGAAGTGGATTCAAAGTAGCCGTGCAAGCGAGGCTGATATTCGCCAGGTCTGTTGCTTCTCCGAGGTTCTCTTGGCCAGTAAGGGTCCTCGACCTTTGGCGGGCTATGGCATTTTTTCATCCCTTGCTGCTTCTCCCATTACCTCCTCTTTGACTTATCCCTTTGGTATGTGTAGTTAACTATTTTGGGTTCACTCTCCGAGTTGGGTTACGAATTGAGTGCATTTGACCCTCAAGTTTTGTATTTATGTGGGCTGGCGACAATGGCTCTTACGCCTTGGTTCGAAGCGACCTTTTATGTGTGTGGCCCTGAGGCTTGTTAGGATGGTGACAGTGGTTCTTATGCTTTGCGTTTAGGTACATATAGGCTTTATTTTTGTCTCGTTAAGGACTTTTGCAATGATTTTGCCTGACCCATCGTCGGTTCGGGAAGAACCTCGATTTCAAGTCGTTTGCAGCGATGTTTGTGCACCTCAGAAGGCTTTGCTCGTAGGCTGAGTAGCTTGAAGCATTGTGATTTGGAGCTGACATGTTCGAAGCTCTTTTTCCTATCAAGGGTAGCATGTTTAACCGATTCTTTTTGAAGTAAATTCAAAGTAATGACCTATGATTTTGTAGCGACGGTCAGGCGTCCCCGAGTCGCATTAATTCGGCTGGTATAACCGTATGACCGTAGTAATTTTTGTTTGGCCGGAGCCATTTTTGGTCCCGAGTGTAGTAGTTTAGGCATCTATATCAAGGTTATGCATTTTTAGGGGTCTTACAAATTCGATATATAGCCTAAACTTTGGGATCGAGTTTATGCCGGTTAGTAAGGTCTTACAAAATTTTCATGCCTTTAGAGGTCTTATAGTTTTTGTTGATACTTGGTACAAGTAGGATTCATGCCTTGTTTGAGGTCTTATAGTTTTTGTTGATACTTGATATAAGTATGATTCATGCCTTGCTTTATGTCTTATAGTTTTTTGTTGCCTTATGTAAGTTTTATAATACCGAGTCTGCCCGCTCGGGGTCTTACGACATCGAGTTTTTTAATGAATGACGATTGGCGACAATCTTTGAGTCATCGAGTTTGTTTAGGCTCGGGAGCCGTTACTCATATGCTCGGAATTGCCTCGTTGAGCGCTTACAATTTTGGAGATTCCTACCCTGAGGTCATGACGCCAGTCTCCAAGTGTTCGAGACATTTTTCTTTCTTGGAGATGTTTTGTGATTTCTCTGCTGCCTCATTGACGTCTTATGAGTTCGGAGTTCTGACCCTGGGGTCATGCGGGTGCAGATTTGTTGATGCCACTCTCTGAGTATTTCGGGGACGTTCTCGGTGGATGAATATTTGCTGTGAAAATGCTGAGTTTCCTTAGGAGTACGAGATGTTTTGACCAAAAATATTCTTTGATTGCTTGGAACAAGTACATGTCATTTTGTTGCTGTGGGTCTGGCTTATACGGGCACAGTTCATTCGATTGTTTGGCCCTGTACATTATTTTCCTATTGGAATCTTCTTTGACGTTACTTGGTTCTACCGAGTGGATGACCTTCCCAGGGAATGCCCTCCAGTGTTCAGGGTTGATTGCAATGGAATCCTTGAATAGTTGATGTATCCTCTTTAGGTAGCATGTAGATGTTTCCTTGTTAAAAACATTATCAGTAAAAATCTCCTTGGGACAAAAACTCGGTCGAAGGAAAAGAGTGCAATGAATGGTTTTAAGGCCTTGACTTCTTCGAGTTGGGTTAGTACTTTTGACTACTCTTATCGGGCGCCTGCATATGGGTCAGTGTAAAATAATGAAAAAAGAGGTGGTCGT
This sequence comes from Nicotiana glauca, assembly GCA_026770625.1. Lineage (NCBI taxonomy): Eukaryota > Viridiplantae > Streptophyta > Magnoliopsida > Solanales > Solanaceae > Nicotiana > Nicotiana glauca. Next base: position 69,520 of record MU665738.1, read on the forward strand.
ACCTTATCATGGGATCCGCCGGCGATTCTCTAAGGTCTGATGTGTCCCTGTTGCTAGTAGCAAGGACTCGGTACGGTCCTTTGTTGTGTTTAATTGGGCTTAGCCAAAGATGTAGTTTGATTATTCCTTGGCTATTTCGAGTGTGGAGATATTGGTTCTAGCGCTACGTCATGCACCACAAACATTTCCCTTGCTGCGTGTTGTTCCTCGTAGGTAGTTTTAACCCCATCCTTTGTCGGGAATTTCATCATTTGGTGGAGGGCGGATGGCACCACTCTCATGCAGTGTATCCACGGTCACCCGAATAAGGCGTTGTATCTCATCTCTCCTTCAATGACATGGAATTTGACATTTTAGGTCTTGTTGGCCGCGTTGACTGGGAGAGTGATCTCTTTTTTCGTTGTTTCACTTGCCATGTTGAATCCGTTAAGGGCTAGAGTGGTAGGCATGATTTGGTCTAGCAGTTTGAGCTCCTCTATTACCCTCAACATGATAATGTTGGCCGAGCTACCTGGATCTACTAGTACATATTTTATTTGAAATGAATTAACGAGGAAAAGGATTACCAATGCGTCGTTATGGGGTTGAGACAAGGTTTCAGAGTCCTCCTCGCTGAATGTGAGGGCATCTTCGGGTACATATCCCTGTGTTCGTTTTTCTCTGGTGATGGATATTTTTGTCCTTCTCATCACGGGTTCCTGGGAAGTGACGCCCCCCCTCAATATCGTGTGGATAACATGTTGTGGATCATTTGTTTCGTTTTTCTTGGACACCTCTCTTTCTCAGAACTGATTTTTAGCCTGATCACACAAAAATTCTCGGAAGTGACCTTTATTGAGTAGCCTGGCTACTTCCTCTTGGAGCTGGTGGCAATCTTCAGTCCTATGGCCGTGCATATTAAGAAATTCACATACTAAGTTGTGATTACTCTGGGAAGGATCTGACTGAATAGGCCAGGGCTATCTGTTGTCTCTAATTTTGCTGATGATGAACACGATGTATGACACATCAACGTTGAAGTTATATTTCGATAAGCACGGTGCCTCAGAAGGCCACGTGTTTCAATTGAATCCGGCCCTGTTAATGAGTCCCCGAGGGTTCTGTCCTTGGTTCACCAATCGATTGTTACAAGGCGAGTTGTTACGAGTCATACCTCTCTCTGTTTGGTTTCGACTCCTTCGCTAGGAGCCTGCTTGGATATACTAAGCCCAAAGGGGCTCCTAGTTGGTCATCCTCATCCCTGATCTTTGACTGATATCGGTTATGGACGTCCGACCAGTTTACGATGGGATACTCGATCAGATTATCTTTCAGCTGCCTTGAGGCCACTAAGTTTTATTCATTCAGGCATTGAGTGAAGGCCTGCACCACCTAGTCGTCGGTGACCTGGGGTATCCATTGGTCCGTTTCGAAGCAAGATATGAATTCTTGCAGCATTTCATTCTCCCTCTGCTTGATCTTGAATACGTCTGACTTCCTTGTTGCTACTTTGATGGCACCGGCGTATGCCTTTGTGAAGGAGTATGCTAGCATGTCAAATGAATCTATGGAGTTAGGAGCCAAGTTGTGGTACCATATCATGGCTCCCTTCGAGAGTCTTTCCCGAAACTTTTTTAGTAGTACGACTCGATCTCGTCGTTCTTTATATCGTTGCCCTTTACCGTACAAGTATAGGCAATAACGTGTTCATTGGAGTCTGAGGTCCCGTTGTACTTTGGGAGTTCCAGCATTCTGAACATCTTTGGAATGGGTTTCGGGGCCACTTCCTCAGGGAACGACCTTTGTATGAACTTCTTTGAATCCACACCATTCAGGACTGGGGGTGCGACCGGGATTTGGTCGACCTTGAAGTTGTAGGTTTTGACCTTCTTGTCATTGGATGTTATCATTTTATCGCCTGACTCAGTCCTTTTGGTGAGGTCCTCGATCATTTTTACGATGGCAGGATCGACTACCGATCCATTATTGCTCGATCTCTCTGGTACCTGTTTGGCAGGGGGAGTAGCTCTTGGGGCTATTGTGCCGGGAGTTTTTGGGTGGCTTTGTAGCAGAGCGATAGCCATCTGTTGTGCCTGCAACATTTCAAAAATAACATGAAGGCTAACTTCACTTTCTTCCCGAGCTGGTGTTTTTTGGACTTCCTGTTGGTCGCCTTGTTGCATGCTTCTATCGATGCATGAGGTTTTATCGACCTGCTATGTCGCGTGAACCGGAATCTGCTAAGATCGGTCTAGGTGCGTTCTCGGGTTCCGTGGTGGAGCACTAGTAATCGAAACTGCCACACAGTTTTCTCCATGGTCTTCAAGGTTATCATTTTCAACCTTGTTCACTGAGCCAGACATTTTTGACCTGAAATCGAAGATCTTGAATGAGAAAAAGTGTGAAACATAACTTGCGTTGTGTAACAAAACCGGAAAGAAAATAATCACTATTATTTTTAGCCCCACGGTAGGTGCCAAACTATTTAAGGTGAAAATGATAATAACAATTAAATTTGTACTCTAAAAATACGTGATCTATTTTTATACTAGTTGTTTAAGGAGTTGATGCTAGGTACGTGAAGTTTAAGGATGAAATGCGAACTAAAATAGAGTTATAACTAAACCGAGGAGTTTGCTATTCAGGCCTCGGACTAAGCGATGTGGGGCCTCGAGGTTGATGCCTGCACTCGAGCTCGAGCTGTCGGGGATAATCTGGGAAGGTCTAATAGTTAGGATATAATTAAAGGAGGCTCTTTATGGAAGATGATAAGCAATAAATGAAGAACATGTATGAAAGAATTAAATAGGAGCAATAGTATCGATAGAATATGTTAGAGAGAGTTATTATTTATCTCGAGTATAATAGTTGGAGCAACAATATGTCCCTTACTAACTGGCAAGGATCTCCTTTATATAGAAGTGGGAATCCCAACATAGTACAAAGTGCATTACTATAAAGGCAGAGGGATGGGACAACTAAATGTGACACCCTAACAGGTTCTGGATAGGTCGGTTTTGTCAGACTTAGCCACGTGCCTTGGAAACTCCCCATTTTTACTCTATCCTCGATCGATATTAAATTCAGGATGGGCGTCGACAAGCCTTGAGGGAGAAAACTTGGTCTCAACTTTGCAACCTTGGGGCGTCGAGATGATCTCCCGAAACAAACTGATAGCAAGAAATTGGACCTTCTGATTTCGCCGCATATAGTTGGATTTTAACATGTAAATTTGTGAAAATTATGGGTTTGATAAAAATAGAATTTAACCACTAATTTTGTTATGGAATTTAGTGAAAATCATATATTTGGGTTCGTGAGGTTATGGGTAACAACTTTCTTCAAAATTTTCCGAAAACCGAGAATGTGGGCCTGGGGGTGAATTTTAGGAATCATTTAGTTTGGGTTGGGAAATCACTTTAATAGTTAGAATATGAACTTTTGAACATGTATTATTTATGTTATATAACATTTGACTATTTTCGAGTCGTTTGACACAAAGTTGAGGATTTAAAGCTTAGTTGTGGATCAGAAGTGAACTCGAGGATGAGGTAAATCTCTTGCCTAACCTTGTAAGAGGGAAATCATCCCCTTAGGTGTGTTTTTTTATAAATTACTTGTGAGGGGAGCTACATACGTACTAGGTGACGGGAGTTTGTGCATAGCTATATATTTCATGTGATGTTCGGGTAGTCTTAGGCTTACATACGTACTACGGTTCATACTTTTTATTTTTGAAATAATTAAAGAATTTTTTAATAACGTTGAGAAATCTATGTTCACTCGTGTCGCAAGCATTTCCGCGAGCGAGGTAAATTCCTCCACTCTTATGGGAGCGGGTTGTTCGCCTCGGCGTGTTAATAGTTGCATCTATATTTGTGATGTTCAGAACTTGGCAAAATATATGTATATGTATTTTGGATCGGCCCGTACGACCTTGGAATAATTCATGTGTGATGATACTTGGAGCCCCATTTGTACTTGATATCATTTTATTGGCTCGAGAGGTTAAAATTATTAAATGATGGGAGTTGATTTGGGGATTTACTATCATTGAAGGAATTGTTAATTTATTTCTTGTTATTGAGTTTTCATTATCATTTATATAGCCTATACTTATTTAAAATTTTGGTATTTTATTGTTTGCCCATAGTAAGTGTTGAAGTTGACCCCTTGTTACTACTCCTTCGAGGTTAAACTAGATACTTACTGGGTATATGTTGCTTATGTACTCATGCTATACTTCTGCACTAATCGTGTAGGATCTGATGCAGGCGCATCTGGTTATCATTCCGGCGCGCACTCCTGATACTTCTAGATTTGCGGTGAGCTACATTCCAAGCCCATTCTACAGCACCCAAAGTCTTTCTTTTTCTCTTACTTTATGTCTACTTCATTTCAGGCAATAGTTTGGTGTTTTGTATATTCTACTAGTAGCTCATACACTCGTGACACCGGGTCTTGGAAATTTTGCTAGTAGACACTTGATGATTTTTGATTATTTATTTCAACTCATTGCTTTTAAAATTTTCAATTTCTCCAGCCTCTTAGGCTCACAAAAATCCTATGCCAATCAACCCAAACAATGATATATGACACAACAATAAATAGTAAGAGAGAGACTGAGATATGTTATGCAAATGATGGATGTGTTTGAGTACAAATTTCCCTTTAAGCAAATAACTCAATAGCAGAAATGACCCAGTGGGTCTCAACAGGATAAACACATAGCCCAAACATGAATTCAATAAGCAGAAATGACCCTAGTGGGTCTCAACAGGATAAGCATATAGCCTAAACATGATTTCTAACATGGATTATAGCTCAGTTACTCTAACATATATGGATCACATGAATAGCAACAAGGTATTATGACTAGACCGTACCACAGAATCGGCCAGGACAAAAATACCATCGTGTACGCCCGTCACCTAGCATGTGCGTGATCTCAACACCAACCATATAATACGTATTTTAGGGATTCACACTCTCGGAACCATGTTAGAAATGTTAATTTCCTCAAACTGCATAAATCTCTACTCCGACAAGCTCTTTCCTCACAAATCGACATTCGAATGAATCGAATATAGCGACAAACAACTCGATACAATCAACATAACCTATATGAATCAATTCCACATGATAAAGCTAAGTTCTTTAACAAAAGTCAAAAGTCAACTCAAAAGTCAATCCCGAGCCACATCTTAGTATCTGACAAAATTAACAAAATCTGAACACCCATTCAAATACAACTCCAACCATATTAAAATTACTCAATTCCGATCACAACTCGACCTTCAAATCCCAAATTAAAGACTATGAAGTTTGTATTATTTTCCCCAATTTTTCCAACCTAAAATACTAACTAAATGATAAAATAATGATAGATTCATGTATACTAACAAAATCCGAGTTAGAATCACTTACCCCAATCAATTTCTTGAAACTCCGTCCAAAGATCGCCTCAACCCAAGATCCCAAAGTCCAAATATGAAATAATACTCTAACCCTAGTTTTTGAAATCTTATATTCTGCTCAGATGTTCCCTTTCGCAAGCGCGCAAAGTCCCTCGTGATCGCGAAGAAAAAAAATTGCAGCCCTCCAAATTACCCTTTCGTGAAGGTAGACATCTCATTGCGCATGCGCTGTACAGAATCCTCAACTTACGCTATCACGGACTCCTCCATGAGATCGCGAAGAACACTGGCGTGGACATCCAAGCCTCATCCTTCCTTTTTCGAGGGCGCGACCCTGCTCATGCGTTCACGATTCATTGACTCCCAAAGCTTCACGATCGCGTATTTAATTTTTTGAATGTGTATCACAAATTCTCTAGGTGACACCAACACTCTTCACAATCGCATCTCCTTCTTTGCGATCGCGGACGAGGAAACCAGTAATAGAAAATCAACAGTTCCTCAAAGTTCAAAAATGCGCTGAACATGATTTGAATCACACAAGAGGTCCCCCGAACCTCAACCAAGCATGCCAATAAGTCCTAAAACATTGTACGAAATTAATGGAAACCTCAAATCACATCAAACAATACTAAAACCACGAATCGCACACCAATTCAAGCTAATGAACTTATGAACTTCTAACGTCCAAACCAATGCCGAAACATACCAAACCATCTCAAATTGACCCCAAATTTTTCACACAAGTTATAAATGACACAATTGGCCTATTCCAACTTTCGGAACAAAATTCAATGTCCAGTAACGAAAGGTCAACTCACGATCAAACTTCTAAACTCGAGCAAACTTCTCAACTCTCCAAACTTCTACTTTCCAACTTTTCCCAATTCAAGGCAAAATCACATGCGTACCTCCAAATATATATCTGGACACACTCCAAAGTCAAAAATCACTCTTTAGAGTTATCAGAATGATCAAATCTCCACTCCGGAGTCATTTACACATATATCAACATTCGATCAACTCTTTCAACTTAGGCTCTAACCTTGGAACTAAGTGTCCCAACTCATTCCGAAACATTGTCGGAACAAAACCAACCACGCCGACAAGTCACATGACAAAAAATGAGAGTAATATAAGAAATAAATGAGGAAACAAGGCTATAATACTCAAAAGGACAGGCATGGTCGTTACATCTCCCCCCAAACAAATGTTAGTCTTCGAACAGGTCTAGAATCATACACGCAGTCTCAAATAGGCATGGATATCTACTCCCCATCTCCCGCTCTATCTTATAAGTAACCACCTCGACTGACTTCTCTCTTCACTACACCTTCACTGAAGCTATGTTCTTTAATCTCAACTTTCCAACCTGCCATTCCAAAATGGCCACCGACTGCACATCATAAGTCAAATCACCATCTAACTAAACCATGTTGAAGTCCAAAATATGAGACGGATCACTGAAATACTTTCGAAGCATAGAAACATGAAACACTTGATGAACAATCGATAAACTGGGCAGCAAAGCAAGCTTGTAAGTCACCCCCTAATCCTCTCAAGCACCTCAAAATGGCCAATATATTGAGGGCTCAACTTGACCTTCTTCTGGAACCTCATAACACCCTTCATGGGTGAAACTCTGAGAAATACCTTCTGTCCCACCATGTAAGCAAGATCACAAACCTTCCGATGGACATAACTCTTTTGTCGAGATTGTGTTGTGCGAAGCTAATCCCGAATCATCTTAAACTTGTCCAAAGTATCCTGAACCAAGTCAGTACCCAATAGCCTAGCCTCACTTGGCTCAAACTAACCAATAGGAGACGGACACCGTCTCCATACAAGGCCTTATACGGAGTCATCTGAATACTCGATTGATAGCTTTTGTTATAGGAAAACTCTACAATCGGTTGAAACTAATCCCGAGAGTGGTAGCATATCCTCCAATATTTGAATAGTGCGCTCTGCCTGTCCATCCATCTAAGGGTGGAATGTTGTAGTTAACTTAACTTGTGTGCCTAACTCTCGCTACACTGCTCTCCAAAACTACGATATGAACTGTGTGCCCTGATCTGAAATAATAGACACTGGCACACCATGAAAGAGAACAATCTCACGGATATAGATCACAGCCAACCGCTCCCAAAAATAGGTAGTCCCAGCTAGAATAAAATTTGCAGACTTGGTCAACCGGTCCTCAATCACTCAAATGGGATCAAACTTCCTTGAAGTCCGTGGGAACCCAACTACGAAGTCCATGATGATATGCTCCTATTTCCATTATGGAATCTCAAGGATTCGGAGCCATCTACCCAACCTCTGATGCTCGTACTTCACCTGCTGATAATTTAAACATCGAGCTATAAACCCCACTATATCTTTATTCGTTCTCCTCCAAAAATAGTGCTATGACAAGTCCTGATATATCTTTGCGGTACCCAAATAGACGGAATACCATAAACTGTGGGCCTCCTCAAGAATCAACTCATGTTACCTATCTACATTAAGCACACTGTCACGACCAAAACCTATGGGGCACAACGAGCACCCGGTACCTTACTTAACCGAGTACCAACATAACATATCTTTCTTATTTTACTTTTATTGGCAAATGCACCAAATGGGACGTCATGGGCTAGCCAGAATAGACATAGAGGAATACTCAATATAGGACGACCAACCTAATATAAAAATGTATACATGTGATATACGGGCATATAAGGCCAATATGATCATTTGTAAATTCAAAACATAGGACGACAAGGCCATACAAGTATTCATATATATAACATTTGTCTACAAGCCTCAAAAAGTACACACTTAACATAAAGGTCGAGACAGGGCCCCGCCATATCAAACAATACGCGTCTAACTCATACTGACCAAACAAACAACTTCGAAGAAAATGGAGAGCACCAACATCTTTTACTGAGCTGATAGCCTACTAGGATGACTCTCGAACTATTTATTGGGACCTGCGGGTATAAAACGCAGCGTTCCTAGGCAAAAAGGATGTTAGTACAAATAATGTACTGATTATGTAAGGCACAGATTATTTAAGGCACATAAATAAGTACATAAAAGATGTAGAATAAATATAGAGTAAATGACTTCACCTGTAAGCCAAATCATGAAATACTTATAGTGTTATGCATATGTGTATGAATGTCATGTCATGTATAGGTACATGTGTTCATAATATCATCAATCCTCTAAGGTCATCCCATCATATCATCTCGTCCACTGTAGGAAAAATCATCAATGTATACAAGTTGATAAGGTGGTGGTGCACATATAACGCCGTAACCTTTTTCCATATCCCATATACATATAATATATATATATATATATGGTAATGGGTCAATATACATGTATAAATGAATGGAATGTATGAGAAATACATCAATAAAACTTCTCGGAATGTCATAAGACCATTATGACTCTAGTTAATATCCCGAAGTAAAATTTATCAACTTATGTATTTTTTTGAGATCCATGAATGAAAAACAGAAGAATAAGACATATGGGGAATCAAGAACATCGGCACATCTAACACTTCTACGAATGGAGTCATTTATGGAAGTTGTGCATTTGCTCATTTCGTTCGTATCTTATAGATGATTCGAAAAGGAAGTAACGTACCTGAGTCGATTCTCTTGACAATCACTCTAACATACGTCAATTGTAACAACACGTATATCGAATTAGAAAAAAATTCGTGTGATATTCTTGAAAAAGATTGTACCGTTAGTCCCTTAGAATCACAAAATTCCGTTGCTATTACGCAATATAATTTTGTATGAAATTTCGCTTAAGATCATCACTTTGCTGAATATGACCATATTTAATTTGTGATTTTAGAGAAGCCTCACGTTACCTTTGCAAATTTGAGCTAATCATGTTACGTTGGAAATTTGTATGAATCTCTCTTAAATGAATTAGAGATGTTATACCTTAGTGGGTGTGGGCCACACTACGGGGATGACTAAGCCTTCAAAATGACACATTATCAAGTGACTTTAAGAGTCATCACTTGGCAAGTTTTGCTGCCACGTTTGGGCTTCAAGAATTTTATCCCAAATGTCTTAGTTAATTACCAATTTCTTAATTAACTTGGTAATTTCTCACTAATTCAACCATTAACCAATTACTCACATAATTAAGAATTATCTCATTTTACTTATAATACTACTCACTTTTAACATACTTTGTACTCCTTACTATCGTGATCATATGGTACCTCGTATGGTACTAGTCCATAAGTACTGGGTATTTTAGCTCGGGCTGTGTTTTGTCCCAAAGTGTCAAACTTCGATGAAATTCATTTTAGTTCATTTGCTTACCCTCTCACCTTCATGAATTTAATCATCAATTGTTTGAAATAGCATAATGCGTATAATCTCAAAATAATCTTATTCCCGAACATACCTCGCTTAACTTACGACGAAATTTTAATGTACGAAGATGCGAAATGCAACATCTCATTTTTGAGGTTATATCAATTTACTTATAGAGTACTTTCATGTAAGAAAACATGGGGTGTAACATACACAAATCCGACCCTACATCTGCAACACCCCATCATCCCCAATAGAAACCTCCTTAGCATGACCGTGCTGAACCGTGTCCTTAAGGATAAGAAAATGTGGGTCATCATAGTGACACTCTCTGATGCGAACATATAAGGAAGACCAAGAAACCAGACAAGCTAGAACTCAACAAGGCTTCAAAACATCTAACCTCACGAACTAATTAGCCAAGGCCTGAACATATGATACAAGTGGTCTCTCGCCAATATGAATAAATGCAAGGCTACTCAGACTCACTGCCTTCCTACTCAAGGCATCAACCACCCCTCTGGCCTTCCTAGGATGATCCAAAATGGTAATATCATAGTCCTTTAGCAGCCCCAACCATCTTTTCTACCTCAAAATTAGATCATTTTTCTTGAACAAGTGTTGGAGACTCTGATGATCCATAAATACCTCACAAAACACACTATAGATAAAATTCCTCCAAATCTTCAATGCATGAACAATGTCTACCGATTTCTAATCATGAACATAATAGTTCTTCTCATAAGGTATCAACTGGTGTGAAGAATAGTTAATCACTCTACCGTCCTACATCAAGACACATCCAATACCAATTCGAGAAGCACTGTGTAACGTGAAAATGGTAACAACAATTAAATTTATAAATAGGATTCTAAAAATATGTGATTTATTCCAGAGCTAGTTTGTTAGGGCAGTTAGTGCTGAAAATGTGAAGTAAAGTGACAAAAAAGCGAGTTAAGCAAGGCAGTAATCGAACCAATAAGGGGTTGTTTCCTAGATGCATGGTCGGCCTGCGGATACCTCGGGGCCAGGATTCGAGCCCATCTCGAGCTGTGGAGGGCAGTCGAGAAAGGGATAACATGCAAAAATATATCTAAGCAATGCTCTATAGTAAACAATATTGAGTAATGTAACGAAGAACAAAAGAGAAAACGATAAAGTACTAAAGCGACCTCGGGTTAGTGAAGATAGATAGTTTAGAAGAAAGAGAGAGAGATAGAGAGATATTATTGCATTTGTGGAGAAGTGGAGCAACATCAGTCCCTTACAAGGTAGGGTGAGTCCCCCTTATATAGTCGAGGGGACTCGGTATAGTACAGGATGCATTAAATGTAAAGATACGGGGATGGGATGTCTGGACAAGACACCAGAACCTATTGATTCTGGCAATCTCCTCAGGAATCTCTCGTCTTTGTGACTTCTGCTAAGTCACGGACAGATCCTTTAACACTCGAGCCAATACTCGAGATAAGGAGTTTGATCACGATCTTATGGCCTCGATATGCTGTTAGGACACTCCGAGCATACCTTGATGGCGGTAAATGGATTCCCTTGATTTTACCGCTTATAGATAGTCTCTGCATTTCTTATATCAAAGTGATAGGAAATGATGTTGAATTGTCACCTTGTGGCCATTATTATTACGATGTAATCCATCTAAGAGCATTAAATTCCATAGCATAGGGAACCGTGAAGGGTCACCATCAAATGCGATAATCGAGGAATCTATCAACTGCCGCAGTCTCGTCTCTTCTACTTTCCCAATGATTCCTGTAAAATGCTCCGATCACTAGGTGCTACTCATCTTTTCCCTTCCTCCAGGCTCGTGAACCATAATCTTAGCTAATTGATATATTTACATCTTTCTCTCTTTATTCGGAAAGGTTTCACCATTTTTCATGGCCAGTACTTCTAGGACGGTGCCTTGTCGGAACGACACCGCATCGTCATCCCGATCAACTGAGGGGAAAAATAAATTGGTTCCTTCTTTAGAGCAATGGACCCCTCCCGAAATTGATACGTCGAGCGATTTTGATATCGAGACTCCCACATCTACACCGGGTTAGTGCGAGCACGTAGCTTGATATATTAACATCTTGATTGATATCGACAAAGTAAAGAGGGACTACCGATGAAGTAAAGCAGTGGAAGTAGAAATTCCTGCCCCCAATGACAACATTACCAGCTTGAAGGATGGGTTTTTTATGTATATACCTACCCATTCACTCGGTGTCCCGACAAATCCATCGAATCTCCTCCTTTGGGAATCAAGCCAATTATCCTTGACTTCTATGCTTTATATCGAGTGACCCTCGGGCAGATCTACCAGTCTTTTTGGAGGATTATGTTGATACTCAGGCACTTTACTGAAAGGGTCACAGGTGAAGGTTTCACCCTCATCTATCTTATCAGATTATACCACCCTCGGCTTTATCGGGGCTTGATCAAGCTTCGACAACAGTCCAAAAAGTCTTTCTTCGAAAGAGTTGATGAAGGGAAAGACCGGGGATGGATGAGCAGATTTTTTCGAGTGAGAACCTTGGATATCATCACGGCCCAATGGATGCCCTTTCCCGAACGGTGGAACAATCGACATAAGTGAATTTCCCTTTGGCCGTTTCTCAATTATTCTTTTGTGTGTTGTGATAACCTCTTTTTGTTCTCTCTATCTTCTACTTGGCACCCTGAAGAGGTCTCAGATTTGGAGGGATGGATCGAGCATTTAGATAGAAGGTTCCCGTATCGTCTCCTGTCCTGGACCATCACGGCTGAGAAGCGTTGGATGGCTAAGAATCACGATGAGGTTTCTTTACTACATGTGCCCGGCATTTTGCGTCCACCCTAGCTCTAAGTAATGTCATATCACATTTATTATGCCGGTGCAGGCCTTGGAGAGAATATGCTGATGAGGCCACCCCCGATGATTAAGCGGATGCCTTGGGGCCCGGCATGAACAAGAAAAGAAAGGTCAGGGTGGTTATTGCTTGCCCTGATGAAACTGTTGTCCTAACCACCCGGCCGAACCCTGATGTCGAGGGGGAAGATGATGATGGCAGTCCGTTGAGGAGGAGAGCACAGTCCAGTGAGAGGGATTTGCAGGTGCCCCGGTCGGATGCTGCTGAGTCCGAGACGGATGGGACCGGTAGGGCTAAGGAGCCGGAGGTCCTCGAAGAGGATGTCGATGTGGCTTCGAATCATGCGGCCAGATTTGATGTAGCTTCTGCTAGCAGGGCTATTGGTTCAGATGGGTCAGAGTTCGGGGCCTTCCACGAGCACGGGCCACTATTCGAAGGAATTGGCGACCCGAACGACCTTACTCAAAACTACCCAGTCTCATTGGGAGAGTTGATAGTTGTTGAGAGGATATTTAGTGCCACGGTTGGTACTCCTTTCGGAGGGGAAGGCTTCATTACCAACATTCTTGATGGTGTAACTGACGGAGTTGATCTCGACGTCTCTGACACTGTTGAGGCAACGGAGAAGTCCTTGCAGCAGGTGAAGATTTTTCCCTACGTATTTCCTTTTGCTCTCGGGCATTGTTCATAATATTTCATAACTTTCCCATTGTGTCGTAGTGTAAAGAGATGTATGACCATGTCATATTCCGGCTTTGTGGGGAACTTTCATGCCATGAGAAGGAGTGTAATACCGTTGCTTCAAAACTACAAAACTTGGAGTCTTGAGGTGCCCGGGGAGATAAAGAATTTAAAAAGCTTTGAGCCTGTTTGGAGGCGACGCTTCGGAAGAAGGTCGCTCTTGCTGCTTAGGTATTCTGCCTTGTTCATATCTGCTTATCCGTTTAGTATCTATATGTGTTCCATATTCACATATTCATCGTCTTGTTTCTTACTGAAGGTCGAGCAGAATATCTTGAGGATTGATAAGTTGGAAGTAGAGGTCTCCATGTTGAGGGAACGGAGTGAGACTATGACCGTGGAATTGGCAACATTTCAGGGCCTCCTCTCAGATGCCCGCAAGGAGATTTCTACTTTGGCCGCGGCTAAGTTTGAGATCAAATGAGAGCTGCTACTTATAAGGAGGATGCGGCGAAGGTGCATGCGATGGCTCGTGACATATCCCTTGCGGCTGAGCAAAAACTAGTTCGAGCTGTCGAACATGCCAAGGCGAAGGGGAAGAAGGAGGTCCTGGAAGAACTCGAGGCATGGGGATTCTAGCTATCTACTGCCCTGGAGGAGGCCCGTGTGGCGGAGGTAAAACTTTATCTTTTGATTGCCCCCAACGGGGACGAAGATGATAGTGGCGAGGAGTTGTCTCCGAGCCTCCCTTATTTTTTTTGTATGCCCATTTTTATTTCATATCTTCTCCTCTCTAAGAGACGAATATTGCAAAGATGTTTTTATGTTTTGTTAATATATGAATGAAGCCTTTATTCTGGCAGTTCCTCTTGCTTCAGAGCATTGAGCATCGGGCCTTTGGAGCCTTTTTGTAGGTTGGACCTGAGGTTGAGTCGGTAGCTCCTTTAAACCGACGTCGCTGATCTTCTAAGGTTCCTTGATTCCACGAACTATGTGGGATCCTGGAATGATTCTTCAGTAAGGCCTGGCACTTTGTGCGAGTCTCTTCACTCCTCTGTTCTAGGGTATCTTTGCTCGGATACTCATCTTCTTCTCCTTATTCTGTCGTGGGCATGGCTGCCGCTTCAACACCTGGTCCTCGAACGAAGGGGACTCCTCCCTGTGTTCCACCTTTGGTTGGTGCTAGTGTCCCTCTCCCTATGTTGAGGGAGCAACGCTCGGAGTTTGTTGGCTCGAAGAGTATTGCTATGCCAGGTAAGCCTCCCAATATTCCGAGCCATCGGGAGCATGTGTCGAGGATTATTTCATCGGTGGTGGAGGAGAACCTCGGGGCGATCAGGAGAGAGTGTGGATGGGGGGAAGGCATGGTTCTACAAGTCTCTTCCCCCAAGGAGAGTGTCATGATATATGTTCAAGGTTTCTTGAGCGTGTAGACCTATGTTCTTACGCTTGGTTCCCCAGACCAAGTTGTGCTTGATTTTTGTAGAAGGTATCAGGTAACATTGGTGTAAGTTCATCCCTTCTTCTGAAGGATAGTCTGGTTGATGAAATATTTCGCTGACAAGGCTGGGGATAGAGTTTACCTTTAGTCACCTCATAAGGTTGTACCGACCTTTACGCTTTTGGGCTCCAGTTGCTCTTCAGTGTAGGTATACTTGGGCTCTTATGATCGGCGGTGAAGAAGATGAAGATCAAGGATGGATGAGCCAGTTAATTCAAGTTCGGACGACCGACATTATCCCCGAAGAATTATCACCATTTCCTGAGGAATGGAGTTCCACACGTAAGCACTCTGTTCGAACTGTCATTTTCTTCATAGGAGGTCAGACCCATAATGATGTATTCCTGTCCTTTGTTTATAGAAACTCATTGGTTGCCCGATAAGGTTTCAGACTTAGCCGAATGGTCTCGTAAGCTGGCATCATGCTAGACTCATGATAGGCGCTGGTGGCGAGATCTTTCAAAAGGGAGGTGGGAGGTAAAACATCATGGTAGGTGCCTGGCATTCTCTTTCCACCCTTCTCTTTTCTTTGTCAGGGGCGGCCTCCTCTTTGCTTACTTGCTCGATTCCTCTATTGCAGGTGCTAGGAGTTCATTCGAGGTGAGACTACCGGTTCAGGAATCGAGGAGTGCTGGCAAAAGGAAAGATGTTCCGTGGTGCGAGAAGGCTCGTGGTGAGGCACCTTCTCCGTAGCGGTTGAGAGGAAGCGATCCGGTCGGTCAACCAGCTTCCAGGACTGAAGCATCATTGGACATAGCTTTGGCCCACGGTGAGGCTCATCGTCTTGGCCTTGCAGTGAGTTTTCAGCCGCGATAGGGACATTCTAGCCCCATGCTCCTTTCTTTTATCTTTGCTCACCTGGCTCATCTTTTTCAGGCTTTTGATAGGCTCAAAGTCGAGCTACTTCATCGCGAGGCCCAGTTGCGGGAAGCTCGAGAAAGGGAAAATCCCTCAAACCTCTCTGTGTGGTAAAGAAGAATGAGTTCGTTTCTTTACGGTGCGGGGCGGATCGAAGCCGTGCCTGGGTGTCCTTCTTGGAGAAATAGGTATTCTGCATTCCGCGTTGGTTGGTATTTGCCCCCTCCTTTTTTTCTTTTTGTCTTGTCGACTTTTGAAGTGCTGCTCTTCCAGTTGAAGGGCAAGGCAGATGAGCTGGAGCAACTCTGGGGCGAGGTTGGCAATGCCAAACGTGAATTCAATGAGCTGCAGGCACGCATTAGTGCCCATTCTAAGGTCAACAATAGAGCTCAGGTTGTGACATCTATTCTTAAAGAGCAAATTCAGGTTGGTTGTACAAGTGATTCTGCTCGGGCGAAGATGATCGCGAGTCTCTCATCCAAGCTATCAAGGCAAAAACTAAAGTGGCGAACGTCCGAGCCAAGGTCGTAATGAATAACACTCGAGCGGGGCAAAAGATGGCAGCCTATTCAAAGAGTGGCGCTGTCACTAGGGCTGAGTTGAAGAAGGCCCCGATCGTGCAGACAATAGCAGGGAGTATGAGAGGTGCAGATCCAGGAGAGAGACCCTCGAGGAGATTCATACCAGAGGCTTCGATCTTTCAGAGGAGATCGGACAATCCTAAAGAGTGGAGTTAGATGCCAAGTTTCTGATATTTGACGATGAGGAGGAGACCGCCGGGCCGTAGTTGCTGAAAAAAGGAAGTATGGGGGAATGAATACTCCCTGCCTTCTTGGCTATGTTTATATATAGCTTTCATTATACAACGCAGGTCGAGATTGCACTTCGTCATCAATATGTAACAATAAGGGGGGAACCCCGTAACTTGTATCTTATGTATTTCTACTTGTTTGAGTTTTCACCAGACCAACTCGTTCCTGAATTAGCCTTTATGCTTGCATACTGTGACTGTCTTCGGGTTCAGTCTCTGAGTTGGGATCTGACTTGGGCTTAATATACCTTTGAGCTCGTTCAGGCTGGCGATAATATTTTTTATTTCCTGCCCTTGGGTGTTTGCGACTACTCTTCCTCAAACCAACAACATCAACAACAACAATTGGCTCTCCATCTTGGCGGTGTCCCTTTATATTGTATTCGACTCTTCATTCATACTCTAGAAATTTAAAATCGACTATCTTCCTAAGTGTTGCAGAAATTTCGGCAGCATCTCCTTTGTAACTGGGCCTATTTACCTGCCAGAGGACCATCAAAACATCCTAACAACCCATCCACAACGAGACAAAGCATCACACTGCATATATCAAGAATACTAATCTCACAATTACAAGCACTACATTATCATAATGATACCTGAATGGGCTGCATATTTTTAAATCACAACACCTATAAGGTACCTTTCAAATTAAAACCAATTGTTATACAATCAAGCGAAAATATTTTCTTTCCACGATGCTTTCTGCCTTAAAGGTGGCCTCCTCGACTTATAAGCTTTGCCATAACACATTTACGGAAACAATCCCAACCTCCAAACTCATTTAACAAGGATGACAGCTAGATACCTCACATAAGCTAACTATCCATTAACTTCACCTTCAATAGTTTCCATTAGAATAATATACCAATGATTCCCAGTCACTTCCTTAGACATAGATACATGGAACATCGGAACCATGGGGGGGGGGGGAACGATACGATAGGGGAATATCATACTCATAACTCGACCCATCTCTTTCAAGGTTCCCTAAATTCTGAAGTGCACTACACCTACTTTACCTTTAGGAACAATTCGCACAGCGTCTCCCTAGAGGAAACATTAAGGACAACTTGCTCACCTTCTTTAACTCTAAATATTTATGCCAGACACCCGAGTTGAACACTTTGCGACTTTTAACCATTATTTTGTGGGGGGGCTAGAATGAATACGACCATAGATTTCCTACCTAGTATGATTGACCGTGGGATGACGCTACATTTTGACATGCTGGAGCCCATATTCTTAATAGATTTAGCACAAATAGGAACAACGAGGTTAAATATTAGACTATAAGTGTTTCAAACATCCATCAATGTAGATGTGTTGAACATGGTATCTCATGAGGTTATATTCTATTTTAGGAAATATAAAACTTACTACAGATTATCATGACACGATTAATCATTGCGATGAAATCATTTGTTTGAAACAATGAGGCATAGAGTTTAGATAACACATTGTCTACAGAAATCATTTACGTAGGAATATTCAAATACGTGCCACCAGTCGTCTCCTGGAGTGTAGGAAAGATCAATTATCAAGAATGAGAATACTCCGGCACATTGAATGAAATAGGGGTTCCAGAATATGAGGATTAATTACATTCCTAATATTAATTGACAAAAGGAACCTACGCCACAATCCCATGAGAGTGAAATAGAAGTTAAACACTTGTGAGTTTACTATAATTCAAACCGCTCAACCCTCCCTAATAGTTGATCCTATACGAGAGTACTAAAGATACGACAACTTATCTTTCAAATTAATACGATATGTGCCAAATCCGAAACATCAAATATGATCCTTTCACGATTGAATCCACATTGCTAGGACTTATTAAAAATATGGAGGGGGGGGTCATGTGCCGGCCGGAGAGGGAATAAACTCCTTTCTTATGAGATTGACACGGTTCTGTTATCATAATTCTCCGGCTGCGATACTTGGCCACTTCACGGGCAACTTCAATATTCAGAATAAAGTGAGCTACTTATTTCAGAACAATTTAAGTGAGCACGAAAGTCGTGCTACTATGGTCAAAGAAAAGATCTTCTTATGGCGAATTTGCTAAGACATCAAATTTCTCAGAAATTTATACAGTCAAATGATCTACTTCCACTGATGTGCACACATATGATAGGAGCTGAGATAGGCTCTCATGTTAATAGTTAGTGAAAATACTTTATGATAACATTGACGAAGGAGAAAATTGATTATTTGAACCATCGAAGCCACCTACACCAGGGAGAAATGAGCAACTCGAGAAGGGTCGCAACATAGGAAAACTTTACGACCGTTCAGGCATAAGCACAAGTGAGTAGATGTTATCTATCTGAATAAAGATACAGTTCCTTGGTGAGGGTCTAGGAAAGCAAGTGGAATTAGTTATCCTCGGATTCTGACTCAATTCAGGAAATCATCATAGGACTCAATTCCTCAAGAGGTTGCAAGTAAGATAATTGTAATAAAGAGTCTTCACGAATAATTCATCTCGTTCAAAGAGTAGATACATAGAATGGATCATAAGGTTGTCCTAAATCTATCTCGAATTCCATAGCAATATAACGATTGACGTATGACAAAGCGAAATCGGAAACAATAAGAGTATACATACCACGAGATTGAAAAGTAAATATAACTGTAACCATACTCGGAAAAGCCTCTGACCTCTGATGCCTCCTCATAGCATAGAACCTGTTGGTCCCTACCAAGCTCTGAATACTACCCCCGAATGCTCCATGTCCTAAATGGGCTATAGATTAAGTGGCTGTAGAACTGGTTGGCTGCACCACACCCATGCCCATGATCTGGGGAGATGATTGAAAATCTCTTTGAAGGTGACCTAACATACCACATTTGTAGCATACATTGGTACCATAACGACATACTCCCGGATGACATTTCCCAAATTTCACATAACGGGGATGGGGTCTACTAAACTGACTCGCCCCACCGACCTGTTACTCACCATTTTTGCATACATTATAAACTTTCCCCTTATCCTTCCTCCAAGCTTCCAATGCAGGAGTACCAATTCTAGTATTGGTTTGTTGTGCTGACCCTTGGAATTGCCCTGATCTACCACCCCAAACACGTTGCTGGGCATACTCACAAAGTGTCGTCAAATGTTCCTTCCTACACACCGGGCAGGCCGGGATAGGTTTACCCAACCTAGGGCATTTATTCTTCTTGTAACCCCTCTTTCCACAACTGTAACATATCTTGAGAGTCATCCAACATCTCTCCAAGTGACGCTTCTTGCAAACTGAATAATCCAGCTCAAAAGAACCAACAACCCTCTTTCTTTTCTTAGATGCTCTAACTACAAGCTCTGATGGTGCGGCAACATTAACAGGGACAAGGACGCTTCCCTTAACAACAAAATCTTCCAACCCTTCCATGGCTTGGCGCATCCTCCCTACGGACTCATGCACAATCTCCCCCAAATTCAATGGCGGAGTTATTCCTTCCTTGCTGCTTCGGAATCGTGGATTACTCATCTGGAAAATGAGACAAATCAAGGAAATTAGATCTCTACCTTGAGCTCTACGGCACGATCCGGAATATCAAAGAAGGGTGGAATTCCTAAATGTCCGAATAGCCTCCAACTTATAGATGTGGTTGACAACACACCGATAAGAAGGACTCTACTAGACACGGCTTCGAGACATACTAGGACACTTTAAAACCTTAGACTCTGATACCAAGTTTGTCACGCCCCAAAATCGTAGAAGGAGACCGGTGCTCAACCGAGTAAACCCGACTGAGTAAGCCTGCTAGATTTCATTCTACCCAAACTTGTTCATGAATAATGAGGGAATGTTATTCCTTTTAATCAAAACACTAAACAATCTTCCATTAGAAACTTTCATTTCATTTCCGTTAATCACTTCATTCATATTTTTCATGATATTACAAGTTTAATGAAAAACATGCTTGTCGAATACTAAAATTTCTAGTCCTGAAGCTCAACATCAACCAACACCCACAAACAGTCTACGGAGCCTCTAAGTACAATAGAAGAGAAATAGTAAAATGCCGAAAACAAGGCTCCGAAAAGAGAAATGAACAAAAGATACATGACATGACCCCGAGATAGAGTGGGGCTCGCCAAGTCCGCTGGGAAGAGAATACTACTATCATTGGCCGATGTCGCTCGCTATGTAACAACCTCTATCATAAAACGATACAGCATCCCCGACAAAAAGGACATTAGTGCCTTCGAATAGCACTAGTATGTAAGGCCAAAAATCCTCTTTCAAAATAGAATAACCATACAAGCAAAGAAAACACAAAATAGCAAGTAAAAATCAACAATATACTAGCATCCAACTTGAAACATGTAAATCTTCTAGTTTAGGAAAATAATATATATAATTTTTGGTTGGGAGATCACTAGCACCGATATGAGTTATATCACCGTCTTTGTTAGCACCGAGTCCGATCATGACCCGATCGGCTAAGTCGTCCCTTTAGAGACATGTACCACAATAACAAATTTCCAGTTTTTGAATTTCCAGTTTTTTTATTCCCAACACAATACCACCATGTGTGCGACATGATGTCAGATCAGGGCCCGATCGATTAAACTTCCTTCCTACATATGCCGTGTGGGTTGGCGTTACCAATTTACAAATATTACCAAATTCATCCCAATTAAGGGGAATAACCACGATCCATCCCTACACCGGTACGTGTAGTTTCAGGTGTGAGCCTTGTGACCCACCCTTCCTCGGTTTTGCTAATGATACTCCCAAAAATATTTTTAATTTGATATGATATTTCACACAATTGTAGTATAAATACAAGTATACAAATATATCATAGACACAACCATGCTTAACTCAATACCTCTCACATTTTATGGTTTTTATAAATGTCCTCAATCTCCCTCTATAACAGTATTTCTTTGGCCCTTTGGGCCTTTCGCAAGATTCGTCTTTTTTTTTCATGGCACGCATGCCGTATTTGGTTTTCCACATTTTCGTCCCTTTATTTCCAAGGATCACCAACCAATATCAATAAACCAAATATTTCGGGAATCATATATTTTCGAATTCAGTAGAAATAGAATCATCAAACATAAGAGATTCTTCCTAAAGAGGAACATGCCAACCAACAATTAAAATACACATTGAAGTTATAAGAAAGCAATCACCTCAAATATCCTTGAATTACCCCTTTTTCTGTCATGACAAATACACAATTTCAACA
The DNA here is from genome assembly GCA_026770625.1 of Nicotiana glauca. Classification (NCBI taxonomy): domain Eukaryota; kingdom Viridiplantae; phylum Streptophyta; class Magnoliopsida; order Solanales; family Solanaceae; genus Nicotiana; species Nicotiana glauca. Next base: position 91,176 of record MU665738.1, read on the forward strand.
TTAGAATGTGTAAGGACTAACATCATATTGAATGTATTTATAAGGCAAAGCATTATCTAAAACAGCCACTTATGGGCATGGTTCAGGTACAAGGCCTTTAGGCCATTCTATTTTTAAATTTGGTTCCTAACAATTGGGTCGAGGCTTACTTCATAATTTGCTTCATATTTCCTCATTTGATTCATTTCAAAACAACTTTACCGTTTATCAACAAATACACCCATTCAATCAAGGAATTTAGTACACATAAGAGCAACTAGGGGCATTAAACAAAGCTAATTCTTCTCACCCAATTAGTATACTAACCTTCATTTAAAATGCTACTCAAGGCTATACAATTTTGGTAGGCAAATCACACTTAAACTTACAAAAACAATATGGAATTCACTTCCGAGAGAGAAAGTTTAGTCTACATATCTCGATTGAGCTTTTCTTAAGTCCTGCTATACTCTGAGACTCTTAGCAACGTCAATCTCTTAGGAGCATAACAAATCAAACTACAAATTAGAGAGGTGATCATAGTTCTAGCTCGTTCGAGCATATTTTCAAACATTAAGTATGCATTATGGTTTTAAAACCATTTTTTGTGAAAGATCCTACCATCCCTTATCCCATCCTTAGCTCAAGACCTAACCAAATACTTTCAAGAACTCATGCATGCAAGATATCCACTTCTATCCTCATTAATTGCCCTTCTAATGGTCTACCCTAGTTATATCTAGTAATTAAGAGCTTGAGTTATAGAACCTTACCTTTTAGGAAGAAGACCTAGGTGCCTTTCTTGATAAATCTTCAAGGTTTAAGCAATATCTTAGGAGAAATATTGATGAAGAACCCCCTTCTCCCTCTAGGACCCTCTCTCTGTCTCTAAATGTATCAAAAAATAGGCCTAAAATGAAGGGTAGTGTATAATATATCGACATGGGGTAGGGTAAGAAAATTAGAAATTTGGAGCCCCGGAATAGATCTGCCATCGCATAATGGACATGTGGTCTGCAAAATGGACGCAAAATGGTCCCAAAAACTGAACAAAGTGCCTGGGTATGCGACAAGAATGCGGTCCGCATACCTGTTTTGCGGTCGCATAATGCACCGCAGAACTGCCCCTCGCGAAAATTTCAAGGAGATTATGTGATGACTATGCGGCTCACATATTGATTATGTGATCGCATAATTGGCCGCATAGTTAACCTCAAAGTTAGCCAATATACTATCTCACTCTGCGGCAGATATGTGGCCCGCATTGCTGTTAGGCGATCGCATAATGGGTCGCAGAAATGCACCCTTCTGAAAACATTTTCTCAAACCTTTTAATGCATAGATCAATCCAAAGGGTCCGAACATATTCCTAACTTGGCACTACGAGATCTCGGGTTTGAGCAAAAATTTTCACGCAGCCTTACATTTAGCATAAATATGAGAATCCAATAACTGAATTACCAAAATGGTAATTTTGGGAATAATTATTGGGTTTTTCTGGATAAAATTGGGCAACATATTGATTTAAAAAATCTTTAAAAATTAAGAAAAAATAGTAAAATATTTGGACATACTTATATATGCATGCACATGCTATTTTGAAAGTACTTTGCATATTAAAAATATATAGGAAAGAATTGGGTATCAGGACCCCTACTGTCACCTTCGTAATTGTGAGGTTGGTGCTAACATTGCGATAACTGGCACCAGCTACACCAGCGTACAATATCAATTCAAAACCTTCCTAAATATGTCAGAAACTCATCCGTTCCATCGAGTTCCAAACCAACATCCACAAAAGTCTAAAAATATCATAAGAACTCGCTCGCATAATAAAAACACAAAAATAATATCTAAAACTATGAATTGAACACTAAAACACATGAATTTCAAAGTAAATTTCATGAACTTCTAAAATTACAACTAAACGTTCGAAACATATCAAATCAACTCCAAATGATACCAAATTTTTCAGATGTTCTAAATAGCATAACGGAGTTATTTCAAATCCCAAAATTAAATTACGGACTCGATAGCTTAAAGTCAACCTACAGTCAAACTTTTCAACTTCAAATTCTCACTTCATCACACCCACACAATCACTCAGTAATGTACGGGTGCCTGGCTCAAAAGCCTCTCACAAAAGCACGTGTATGTATATCACCAAGCCTGCTCTCGCTGTTGATATGCCAAACTACGAAGGGGCAGATCTTTCCCAAGAACTAATAGAAAGCTTATAAGGCCTGCTCCGCCGTGCAGCCCAATCCAAATAATAAATAAGACAATAAGGCCTGTGGCGACATGTAGCCCGATTCATAATAATAACAATAGTAATAAAGGCAATATGGCCTACTGATGCATGCAGCCTGATCCACAATAATACTCACAACACGGCAGCTCTCAAGCTAATCTCAGTCATCAATCTCTTAAGTATCAAGGGCTCACAATCTCGTACCAATCAGCCCAAACAATAATAACATGTGATGTAACAGTGAATGATAAATAGAGACTAAGATATGATATGAAAATGATGAACTATGACTAAGTATATAATTGTATCTAAAGCAGATAACTCGAAGCAACAAAAATAATCTCATTAGGTCTCCACCGAATAAGAACATATCCTAAACATGATTTCCACATGATTCACAACTCATATAATCAAATAAGTACAGAGAACATGTATGTAACAAGATATAACAGCAAAACAAGTCTGGTTATAGTCCAATAATCAACTAGAATCATGTTTTTCCCGGTGCACGCCCACACACTCGTCACTTAGCATGTGTGTCACCTCAATACGTCTCTTATAGCATAATTCCCAGGGCTAAATACCTTCAAATCCAAGTTTAGATATGTTACGTACCTTAAACAAGCTAATTCCAATGCCAAGCAAGCCAAATAATACTCTAAAAATACTTTTCCTTCCATATCGACCTCCGAAAGGCTCGAAACTAGCCAAAAGAAACTAAAAATATCAAATAATGTTAAAGGAAATAAACTCAATCAATAAAGGTTGAGTTTTTAATCAAAAGCCAAAGTCAACCAAAAAGTCAAACCTGGGCCCGCACCCTGGAACTCAACAAAACTCACAAAATCCAACAACCTCATTCAATTATGAGTCCAGCCATACTAATTTCACTCAAATTGAATTGATGTTCAAAATTCAAAAATTTACTTTAGGAAAATTGTGACAACCCCCTC
>MU665738.1:95501-154603 GCA_026770625.1 Nicotiana glauca
ATAAATCAAATGATAAGAACAAATATGAATTCCGGAATATAACCAAAATTGAGTAGAAAATACTTACCTCATTCCATGTTGTAAAAGACGCCTCCAAAATCGCCCAAATTCGAGCTACATAGCTCAAAATGTTATAAAATATATGAAACCTTCGTAATAGAGTACTTATAATTCACTGAACAGTCATACCTATCGTGATCGCCGGATTTCCTTCGCAATCATGATTAACAAACTCTACTGCCCAAAAAATGCATTGCGCGTTCACGATACAGACCACGCAAACATGATGCCAAACTAGACAAAATCTTTATGAACGCTACATGACATACGCGAACGCGATTAAGGATCCATCAGCTACCAGCTCTCCTTCGTGATTCTACACGAATGCATTCATAAAATGCAACCGTGAAGACCAATCCTCACCGAGCTACACGAACGCGATGTGAAGTCAGCAAATGCGATGAATAAACTACCCAACTCCACATTACAAATCGTGACCGCATCCACATTGTGATCGCGAAGACCATCTAAGACATCAAAAAATTATCAGTTCAAAATGAAAGGAAATGGTCTGAAATCAATCAAAAACTCACTCGTGTCCCTGGGGACACCGTCCGAACATACCAACAAGTCCAAAATATAATACGGACCTACTCGAGACCTCAAATTATATAATAACATCAAACCTACGAATTGAACCTCAAATCAAACTTAATGAATTTTTTAACTTCCAATTTTCAAAGCTCGCGTCGAATCATATTGAATCACCTCGGAATGACCTCAAATTTTGCACACAAGTTCCAAATGACATAACGAACCCATTCCAACTCCAAAAAAATTAATTTGTACCTGATGTCATCAAAGTCAACTCTTGGTCAAAGTTATGAACATTTTAAACTTTTAAATTGCCAACTTCCGTCAAATAGTGCTGAAACCTTCTAGACATACCCAAATGCAACTTTGGTAATACACTCAAGTCTAAATTCATCATCCGGACCTAACGTAACCATCAAAACTGCGTTCCAGGGTCAAATACACAAAAGTCTAACTTGGTCAACTCCTCCAACTTAAAGCTTCCTAGTAGAGAATCATTCTTCGAAATCAATCCTGAATCACGTGAAAACCAAAACTGACGATTTACATAAGTCATAATACATCGTATGAAACTATTCAAGATTTCAAATAGCTGAATGGAATGCAAATGCACAAAATGACCTATCCGACCATTACAAAAATGATCTAAAAGCATTTCGATGCCAACCTCACGCTAGAGATAGCACACCACAATCACTTATGATGACCCTTTTTATGGGACAGACACGTCTATGAGTCTCATGAGAATTGAACACATTCACAACCTCCATGCCCTCCAACACTTGCCCGAAAACAATATACCTATCATCTGCAATTTGTATATGAACGTACTCCTTATATTATTTGATGTAAAGTCAGAAGATTTCTAAATAAAGTTCCTTTGTGATACCATAAAAATAATTTGATCAATCACTAGCAAGTTACTTTATACACTGCCTCAGAGATTGAGCCAGAATTTGAAGCTTATGGGTATCAGGTTCTAGTCTTTTTAAGTCGCTGAGTTTTAAATTAATAATTTATATATATTCAATATATTTCTTAAGATAAATACATGGATTGGACCAAAGAGAAGATGGCATTCTGCGATGAGCTCGAACAAATAATGACAAAAGTACTTTTTGAGAATGATATTACTCAGATAAAGTGTTAAAAGAAGACATTCAGCTATATTATTTAGAACGTTAATTCTCTGATCTGTGCTGAAGATATCCAAATTCAGTAAAGCTCCAAGTTCAACTTCCATTGGATAAATATGACTAAGAAAACAAATTGATACACTGTGTGATAACACAGGTGACAGAAATTTGCCCATGTTGATATCTCTTTATTTCTGGTTCTAAATGTTCAAGGAGCATATGTGAAGGAAAATATCTTCTGTTAATATATTGTATGTACTGATGTGCAGTCTTAAAGATAAACATTTTAAGCATGTAAAGTAGAACATGGTAGGAGATACACAATCATAATAGAGAAATGAACTTGCAAGAGAGATGTCATGTCTAGTCCTGCTTAAGTCGGTATGAAACAAAAGAACCACATTGAACGTCGATCCATACATATCATCAAAAGTTTATTTTTGATACAACTTTTCTTTAGAAAATAAAAAGTGAACAAAAATTTCTCACCAGAAGGAAAACCTAAATAAAAAGTAAATGAGAAGCAACAATTATGAAAAATAAAATTTATATGACCTTTTTACCTCTTATTTAAGATGTTGGAAAATATTATTGGGTCGGATCTACCAACAACGGTTGCTAGAAGACCCACGATCCCATTAATTATTCCTCCGCATAATACCCTAAAGCTAGCCTATATAAACACCACATGGATGTTTAAGAGGGATTCTCTTGCATGAGAAATAGAACGACTAGGGTTTGGAGGAGTTCTCTGCATCTAGAGGATTTTAGGCTGGGGTCAACAGGGATTCATCCACTTCGTGAGGATTCCCCACGAACGGTGACATAAGTTTCTCGGCACCGATTTGAGACTATTAATGTGAATTGTGGACCAGGAAGAGGACTTGAAAACAAGCCTTTTGTCTAACCTTATAAGAGGGAATTGTCACCGTGGGTATTTTAAATGGTTATTTGTTAATAATTATGGGTGTTACGTATGCACGATGTAACGACAGTCTGTATGTAGCTAAAATCATACTTATGTCCGGATAGATTTAGGATTTTACCATATATTAATTGTATTATTTCTAACCAACTTGCTAGTTTAATTACCTAAATTTATAATTGAAATTAGATAAAGGATTGTAAAAGATGAGCTTCATTACTTTGAGTTTTGATGGAATACTTGATTGTTAGCGGAATTTATGCCTTCTTTGAGTAATATTCCTATATAGTAGTCGTTTATCGGAGTTTGTAGAGTATTGCCTATTTATGTGGAACGGGCCAAATGCCTCGGGAGTGTATTAGATGCATCTATGGTTCGCGTCAGTCGACCCTCGACAGTGTACACATTATTCTGCATCTGCCGTCTGTACGATCTCGGCATAAATCCTGCGTGATATTGCTCGGAGTCCGATTATACTTGATATGCTTTTCTTTATTTGAGACTTGAAAATTACTTGAGGTCTCTTATGTGTTAAAGACTTGACCTGTGACATTTGGAGACTTTAAATTGATATTATGTTTAAGAATCATTATTTAATGTTTCTAACTTCATTGTTATTGTTGTATTTCATGCCTACTTATGACTTTAATATTTTATTTATTGACCTTTAGTAAGTTGCGATGTCGACCCCTCGTCAGACTTCTTCGAGTTTAGACTAGATATTTACTGAGTACATATTATTTATGTACTCACGCTCCACTTTTGCACCAATCGTGCTGGATTTGAGATAGGGGCATCTGGTGTCCAATCAGGATCGTACCCCTGCTACCCAGAGACTTAGTTGTGAGTTGCTTCCTATGCCCTATTCTGTAACACCCAAAATCTCTTCCTTCTTGTATTAATATTTATGTCTATCTTACTCCAGACAATATTATAGGAGATTTTGTATATTCTACTAGTTTGCTCGTACACTTGTTACACCGGATTCTGGAAGATTCTAGTAGACATTCATGGTTTTGATTATTAAATTCACTACTTCACTCTTATGTTTATTTTATTCTTTATACTACTACAGTCACCTGCTATTTGGATCTTTATTAAATAAAATCTATGACTTTAAAAATACAAAAATGAGCAATTAAATGAATAGTTCCCTGTTGGCTTGCCTAGCGGCAACGTTGTGCACCATCACAACCTATAGAGGGAATTGGATCGTGAAAGCATGGTACCAGAGCTCTACGTTCATATAGGTCTCATAAGTCATGAGCGGGCCTAATAGAGTATTGCGCTTCGGTACAGAGACGTCCGTACTTATCTTCGAGAGGCTATAGGGTATTTGGAAACTTCTACTTCTTCATCTCATATCGTTCAGCTGATGTTGTGCTAAGTATCTTTCTCTTATTCTCTTATATATGGTGAGAACGTGCACAGAATATGTACCCGGCAGTGGAGGATCTTCTCACCCTATTTCTAGAGGTCCAGGTAGAGGTCAAAGGAGAGCTCCAGCTCCTACTAGAGGACGAGGGTGTCGTAGGGTTGCTCCCGTTGTGCTACTAGCGGATCCAGTGAAGGATCATATTATTGAGGAGCAGGATGGGGCACCTGCAGCTGAGCCAACTCCGGCAGAATTCATGTACGCACCAGGATTTCAAGAGGTCATGGATCGTATGCTACAGTTGATGAATTCTATGACATAGGCTGGTTTATTTCTAGCGGACCCAATCATATCTAAAGTGGGAGGGGGAGCACAAAATCCTACCGCTCAGGCTCCAAGGCTTGCTGCTGCTATATATCAGACCAGGTGCAATGCTTACGGGCGTGGCTCACCAGTTGCATCGGCTATACCAAATCCCAAACCAGCCATGACCTGCGAATTGCAAATGCTGTTGGATAGATGGACCAAGCTACATCCTCCTACCTTTGGTAGTAAGTGACATGAAGACCCCTCAAGACTTTATTGATAATTATAGGGACAGACTGTATAATATCAGAGTATTAGAATCCCACGGGGAGGACTTCACCACATTTTAGTTTGAGGGCAGGGCCTGTAGATAGTGGCAGTCATATCTTCTCAGTAGACCATCAAGTTCTCTTCCCTTAACTTGAAACCAGTTCACATGTCTCTTTCTATAGAGATATATTCCACGCTCTCTTAGAGAAGATCTAAGGGGTCAGCTCGAGCGGCTCCAATAAGGTCATATGTTTGTGACTGATTATGAGACGAGATTCTCTGAGTTGTCTCGACATGCACTTATGATACTCCTCGCCAGTGTAGAGATAATGTGGAGGTTTATTGCAAACTTGCACTATGGGAACTAGGTTACCATGGAGCGAGAGATTGACAAGGGGACTCCTTGAGAGCAGGTTGATGAGATAGCTCAAGGAATCGAGGGTATCTGTCAGCAGGGCTGAGAGAATGCACCGAGGGACAAGCACCCACGATGTTCTGAAGGGTTCAATAGTGTCCCATCTAGGGGCAGAGGTCCATTTGTGAAGGGCCAAAATAGCAGGCCCATGTATTCAGCACCACCGCCTACTAGGGGTACTCCAGTGCGGCCCTATTTTAGTGCCATTCCAGATATCTCCTACTATCTACCGGCTATTCGGGATTCTTCTAGTGGGTGTTCAGGTCCTTAGGGTCAGTCATCTTCCATAGCGGGAGGTTGTTATGAGTGCGGGGAGCTTGGTCATATGAAGAGATTCTGCCTCAGGCTTCAGGGCAAGGCATTATAGCGGGGACGTCATCCCATGATCACCATGCCAGTTGTCTTACCAGTAGTCCGGCCCACCAGAGGTAGAGGGCAGGTGCGTAGGGATCGCCTTAGACGTGGAGGCCAGTCAGGTGGTACACCAAATAGGTTCTAAGCTTTTCCATCCAGATCGGATGTAGTATCCTTAGACGCAACGATCACATGTATTATTTATATCTGCGGTAGGGGTGCTTCGGTATTATTTGGTCCAAGGTCTACATATTCATATGTTTCAACTCTATTTTCTCATTATATAGGTGTCTCGTGTGAATCCTTGGGTTATCCTGTATATGTGTCCTCACTGTTGGGCGATTCTGTTATTGTGCATCAGGTCTATCGGTCCTGTACTATGACTTTTTGCGGATATGAGACCAGAGCGGATCTTCTGTTGCTCAACATGATTGAATTTGAGGTCATCCTAGGTATGGACTAGTTGCAGAGGCCACTGTACCATGTCGTTTTTGATTTCCATGTCAAGACTATTACTTTGGCAATGCTAGAGTTGCCTAGATTGGAGTGGAGGGGTTCATCTATTAGTACATATCTCTTTCTTGAAAGTTCGACATATGGTCGAGAAGTGTTGTTTGGCCTATCTGGATTATATTCAGGATATGGTTGTAAAGACTCATACGATTGATTCAGTTCCCGTGTTGCGGGATTCTCCGATGTGTTCTCTTCTGATTTTCCAAGCATGCCACCAGATCATTATACCAATTTCAGTATTGATTTGGTGCCAGGTAAGCAGCCTATCTCTATTCCACTGTACCGCATGGCTTCAAAAGATTTATAGAAGTTGAAGGAACAACTTGAGGAGTTTCTCACAAAGTGGTTCGTCAGGCCGAGTGTGTCACCTTTTGGTACACCGGTATTTTTTTATGAATAATAAGGATGGGACTATGAGGATGTACATTGATTAACTCTATTTGAACTAAGTTACGTTAAGAACAAGTACCCATTTCCACACCTTGATGATTTGTTTGACTAGTTGCAAGGTGGCAGGGTGTTCAGGCATGGACGAGCCTCGACTCGGCCATCATTAATAAAAAAAGAAAAACTTCCCCCATCGCATCATTAGCCGGTGTAGGAATCAAGATAAGGTTCAGGGTAAGATCAATATGAGTTCTAGGTATAATTAGCTGAAGATTTTTGCTTCGAATGTTCTGAAAACGGCTTTTCGAACTAGATATGGGCCCTATGAATTTCTAGTTATGTCCTTCGACTTGACCAATGCCCCAGTGGAGTTTATGGATTTGATGAACCAGGTGTTCAGGCCATATATTGACTCATTTGTCATTGTCTTCATTGATGACTGACGAGCGCAAAGCACACACTTAAATATGCTCGCTAGTCGAATATAGTAAATCATAATATAGTATCCATAGGAATTGTATTTAAATAGTATTATCGTAGTTTATAGCTTAATTGTTGCCCAAGATGATTAAAAATGTAGATTATGTGATTTAAATAAATTAACTAAGAGTCTAATCTATTAATTAATGACAAACAAATCAAGTATTTAGCAAAGAAGGTATCAATTTGGGGGAAATAGGGTTGATAGGATAGGTTCAAGATAAATGTTTGAGATTTAACTCTAGATAATTCACTTCCAATGTTCAAGTGATTCTCTCAAATTAACTTGGTTATTAATTCAATTGTTTAGTAGTGTCACGCCCCGAACCTAAGGAGAGAGACCGGCAATCGGTGTCTCACCTATCCTTTCGCACCAACTTGCGACTAAGGGAATCTGAGCATATAATGTCATACTTTGTCCATGGGCCACATTTCAAGACAATTTGCGAAGAAAAATATAACACTAAATGGAGACCAACGCTTACTAAACATCAATATAAAGCCGGGTCGGCAGGGTCGTCAAAACTACTACAGCTGACAAACCAACAAAATATATATATAAGGCCTACAAGCCCGACATACTGCACTAACATACAGGATATGTCTACAAGCCTCTGTTGATGGATGTACGAAAATGCGAGATATAACATTCTTCCCCGTTAGAAACATTCATCCTCGAATGTTTAATCTTGGAGACTTTGGGAAATTTTTTGCTAGAGTCTCCTCCGTACACTAGGCTAGAACCAACCGGCATGCAGCCAGAAAACATACTATGCATTCCACACATGAACAATGTCTCTAAATAGCAATACTCTGCCTCACACAGTTGTCCATTATAAATTTTGAAAGTCAAAAATAAGGGCTTACTTGAAGACCTACTGGCTTGAATAAAGCTATGCTGATGTATCCTACCTCGAGCCATATCTTCGATTTGAAATAGGTGGGATATTTAGACTTCATTTCTTTTTCCGCTTCCCACATCATCTCTTCTACATTCTTGCTTCTCCATAAAATTTTCACGGACTCGTTCTAGGATGGCAACTGGAATTTCCTTGTATTACAAGTCCTCTGTAATCTGTACATCATCTATGGGTACCACTCGGGTAGGATTTCCAATGCACTTTTGTAATCTAGATACGTGAAAAACTGGATGGAAAGACTCTTATTCAAACTCATAAGCTACTTGGCCCACTCTCCGAATGATATTATAAGGCCCAATATACTGTGGGCTAAGCTTTCCTTTCTTGCCAAACCTTATCACACCCTTCATAGGTGACACCTTTAAGATTACTCAGTCATTAACTTCGAACTCTAAGTCTTGTCGCCGCATGTCAGAAAATGACTTATGACGACTCTGGGCTGTCAACAGTCGCTCTCGGTTAAGCTTTACTTTCTCTACGGCTTTTTAAACTAGGTCTGGCCCCTGTAACCTAGATTCCCTGACATCCAACCACCCTATAGGAGATCTCAACCTACTCCCAATAAAGCCTCGTACGGAGCCATCTGGATACTAGAGTGGTAACTGTTATTGTATGCAAACTCGATAAGAGGTAAATATTCATCCTAACTTCTTTTAAAATCTAACACACATGCGCGTAATATATCCTCGAGCATCTGAATTATTCACTCGACTTGTCTATCAGTTTATGGATGAAAAATTGTGTCGAGATTCACCTGAGTCCCTATACTTCTCTAAAATGGCCTCCAAAAATGTATTGTAAACTGTGCCCCACAGTCAGATATAATAGATACTGGTACTCCATGTGGCCGCACTATCTCCATAAAATATAACTTTGCATAATCTTCCGTTCTATATGTAGATCTGACCGGTAGGAAATAAGCTTATTTCATGAGCCTATCAACTATCACCTATATGGAATTGAACTTATGATGAGAATGAGGTAAACTCGTGAAAAGTCCATGTATATCGCCTCATATTTCCAAGTCGAGACCTCTATACTCTGCATTATCCCTCCGGGCTTCTGGTTCTCTACCTTCACCTGCTGGCAACTAAAACACTGCGCGACAAACTTAGCCATGTTCTTCTTCATATCGTTCCACCAGTACACATCTTTAATGTCATGGTACATCTTTGTCGACCCAGTATGAATGGAGTACCACGAAGAATGTGCCTCTAACATAATCCTGTCTCATAGCACTGCTACATATGGAACACACAGATGACTCCTATATCTGAGAACCCCATGTCCCTTGAGCTCTAACAATGGCTTCTTCTGCTACGGAACTCGCTCTCTCGACTCGACCAACTCTGGTTCCTCGTACTTCTTCTCCTTTACTTTAGCTATAAGAGATGATTTTACAGCATTTTGGAGTACAACTCCACTATCGCCAGAGTCTACTAACCGAACCCCCAAACAACCCAATTGATGAATCTCTTTATTTAATTGTCTTTTCTCAGCCTCTAGATGTGCTAAACTACCCATATATCAGTGACTTAAGTCATCTGCTATAACATTAGCTTTCCCTGGGTGGTAGAGAATGTTTACATCGTAATCTTTCAATAACTCAAGCCATTGCCTCAATCACAAATTCAACTGTTTTTGCTTGAAGATATATTGCGGGCTTTTATGATCTGTGAATACATCAAGATGAACACCATATAAATAATGTTGTCATATGTTAAGTGCATGCACACCTGCATCTAACTCGAGGTCGTGGGTCGGATAATTCCGTTCGTGCTTCCTTAACTACCTTGAAGCATATGCAATTACCTTCCTATGTTGCATCAGGACATATCCTAACCCGACAGTTGAGGCATCACAATACATGGTATAACCATCTGGACTGTCTGGAAGTGTTAGAACTGGCACTGAGGTCAACCTATTCTTAAGCTCTTGAAAACTCTGCTCGCAAGCCCATGTCTGCTAAAGCTTAGTTGCTTTCTGCGTCCACTTCATAATTTTTTCCGAAATGGAAGAAAAACCCTCTACGAACCTCTTGTAGTATCCTGCTAAGCCAAGAAAGCTACGAACCTCTATCGGAGTGGTAGGTCTAGGCCAAGATTTCATAGCTTTAATCTTCTGAGTGTCTACCTTTATACCTCCACCGGATACCAATGTGGCTCAAGAATACTGTAGACTTCAACCATAACTCACATTTCGAAAACTTAGCATATAATTTAGTATCATGAAGGGTTTGGAGTACTGCTCACATGTAGTCTGCATGCTCATCCTCTAAACATGAATAAACCAAAATATCATCAATCAATACTATCATGAACGGATCTAAAAAATTTGTAATAGCAATTCATCATGTCCATAAATATGGCAGGTGCATTCGTCAACCCGAAGGACATGACAAGGAACTTGAAGTGGCCATATCGTGTCCCGAAGGCTATCTTCGGAATATCTTTCTCCCAAACTATGACCTGATGGTACCCCAAGCTCAAATCTATCTTTGAAAAGCATCTAGCCCCCTGCAACTGATCAAACAAGCCATCTATCCTTGGAAGTGGATACTTATTCTTAATAGTTACCTTGTTCAGCTACCTATAATCGATACACATCCTCAGTAAGCCATCTTTCTTCCGCTTCCTTCAATTTTGTAGGTGCCATTGTATATGGAGGGATGGATATTGGTTGAGTACCCGAAATCAAATCAATACATAAATAAATCTCTTGCTCTGGAGGAATACCTGGAAGTTCATCTAGAAATACATACGCGTACTCATTGACTACTAAAACATACTGATGTGTAGGTATCTCAGCATCTCCATCTCTAAATTGCAATAATTGATTCTTTGACCGGTGTAGTACCGTAAAAGGATCACTTAGTATTTTAGGCATTATACCAAACTTCCCCACGACGAATGGGTTAATACACGATTCTGCTTACCACCTGGACTAGAACCTCAACCTCTGCCTCGACCTCTACTAGCCTTCGCGCATCCTGAAGGATGCACTGACATAGATGATCCTATTGTCGAATTCGGTTGTTGTGCCATACCCCTAGAATATCTATTTGGGCAATCTCAAATCATATGCTCAGGACGTCCACATGTATAACAAGCATCGAAATCGGCTCGGCATTGGCCCAAGCGTCCTCTACCATATGCGTCATACCTTGGCAGAAATGACCATGTCTGCCCTAAACCTCGCTGTCACAGCAAACCCGATGCTCGTGAGCTCTCACCTGGTCCTGACTTATTATAGCGTTCATACCTGTAACCCTGTAACTTAGGTGGCAGATTCCTAGGTGGTCGCTCAAAGTAATGGGGCCTATAACTACCCTGAGACTGCTCTTGAGGCCTTGCGTATCTGATCCGCTTATGTTGTCCTGACTTAGTCCTCTTTTGTACCCTACTGCCGAGGCCTACCCCTTTCTATATTCTATGTGAATGCCTAAGTCCGAGATATATCCATACTATCCTGCAACGCAACTGTGACATGCCTTGATAAACTCTCGGGCCAATCTTTCTATAAACCTATAGATCCTGTCCCCCAGAGTAGCAACTATGGATGGTGCATATCTGGCCAATGAGTCAAAATGGAGACTATACTCTCGAACACTCATATTGCCTTGCTTGAAGGCTAGAAACTGAATGACTTGAGCCTATCGGATCTCCCACGGTAAGTACTGGTCATGGAAGGCATCTGAATAATTCTCCTAAATAGCTATAGGGGAATCACGTCCCCTAGACCTCTCCTATCCCTCTTACCAAAGGATGGCTATATCTCGGAGTCGAAAGCTACTAGCTCAACCACCTCTTTCTACATGGCATGAATAACTCAAAAAATCCTATGAAGCTGATCTATGAAATTCTGCGGGTCCTCCCTCTGATCTGTCCTCGTGAACTCTGGAGGACTCAAAGCAATAAACTCTCGGACCCTTGAACTCCTAAACCCGTCAGAAGATCCTACAATAGCATATGCCCTAGCATGTTGCTAGGTAGCTACCAACTGTGTCAACGAATGCACCGCACACCTCAAGTCCTGATATGATATAAGCGGAGGGGGAACTGGATGTACGGTCTCCCTAAGAATCTCCTCAGGTGGTGGAGGAGCCGGTAACGGCTGAGTAGGGGTCTCTCCCTAGGCCTCAAATTGAGCCCCATCTACTGGGGTACCCTACTAGTCCCCTTACCTACAGCTGTATCTCTCCTCTGGCTAACCGTAGTCGTCTTAGTCACCATCATTTGTGCATGCAAACGCCAACACATGAGTTTAAGTCAAATTTCCTATAACTTAGTTCTATAGCACGATTAGATTTGAAATAAGAGTAACCAACTCCTAAATGCAATGTAGTCCCCTAATTATATAATGTGGTGCACAACATATCTATAAACAAGACCCTACTAGACACATTGTAGACTCCCTAGGACATAACTGCTCAGATACCACTTTTGTCATGCCCAAAACCTGGGGGAAGAGACCGGCACTCGGTGCCTCACCTATCCTTGCGACTAAGGGAATGTGAACATATAATGTCATAATTTTTGCCATGGACCACATTGGAAGACAATTTGCAAAGCAAATATTAAACTGTATGGAAACCAACACTGATTAAACATCAATATAAAGCTGGGTCGACAAGGCCTTCATAAATACTACAGCTGACAAACCAACAAAATATATATTCAAGGCCAACAAGCCCGACATACTGCACTAACTTACAGGATATGTCTACAAACCTCTACTGATGGATGTACTCTGATCGGAACAAGGCCCCGAGTCTACGTCAATTAACAGAAGACGAAACTTTCAACGTACAAAAACGAGAGATGTAACAAGTAAAAAATCCTCTCTCGATTAAGTTTCAACCTCACAAGATGAACTAATTGAAGATCGATGAAGATATGCACGAATTCATAGTGGAATGGTCTTTAGGAGAACCTCTCTCGATTATCCTCCTAACTAAGTTCAATCAACAATTCAAATAGCCTATTTCTATTACTAATATTAATTAATGAATTCAATAGACAAAATATAATGCAAAGATATCACTAGTTATGCATCTCTCGATTACATAAACAAGTGAATATAGGTGCAATGGTTAAAACATCCAAAACGATTCCAATACATAAAACTAGAATTAATATCCACAAACAAGTATCAAGACACCAAATCCCTCAAACCTTAAAGAGAAGTACTCCATAGATATGGAGTATTTCATCATAACAATGCTTAAAACAAAGGAAAACACCAAACGATCCAAACTTTTGTCTTGAATGAGGATTGAATTATGAAATTCTTGTGTTTTTTGACTTCTACACCTTTTCCTTATATTCCTTAGGTCTAAGATGTGTCAAAAGTCCTCAACTTAATGTTTTTACATGTATTTATACTAAGCAGGGTCGGGCCCAAGCCCAGACAAAAACACCTTTTCCAGTGCAATATAGGATTTCATCTCTAAGAATTGCATAGGCGGTGCAACGCATGGGGCGACGCACCATGCGGGGCATTAGTTAGGAAGTTCAAAGAGCTAATTCTGATAGATTGTAGGAAAAATGAACAGGTGAGGCGCCCCATGCACCGCACTAGTGTTGTTTTCTTAGAGTAAGGATTTTTCTTGAATTTTTGCTATCTTGACGTGGTTTTAGACCCCCTAAACCCGATCCCGGCTAAATTCCTTGGGCTTTTACTCAGAATTCAAAGCTCCAAATCACTCAAATTTATTTTGTAATATCTAAATACTGCGGAATCCTCCTATAAAACATAAAACACGCAATTAGTACAAAACACTGGCAATTAAAGCACAAACTCAATTAAAGCGCAATAGATTGGAGTGGCATAAGAGACTAAAACATGAGATTATAACCTACCATCAACACCCCACACATGAACCATTACTCATCCTCAAGCAATCGAAATACACTTTTTATAGACACGACCTTTTTAAACAACTCTCATAACTCATTACACCAAGAATATTTAAAATAGATTAAGCACAATAGTGTATCATCTTCACCTCAAGATTTGACTCACAAGTACCACGCATTATTCACAACTCACTCACTTACTCTAACATAGAGGTCAAGCATTACCTTTCCTTCATGAATCAAGTACCTCACACAACAATAGAGAGTAGTTACACACATAATAAAATTTAAGAACACTTAGGAACTCAATATAGATAGAGTTCACTCACTCTCAGAAATAACATTTATATGCAACAAACGATGAACCATAGGCTTTCCCATAGTGTACTACTCTACTAATCAAGTTCATTCTGTCAAGGATCAAGCAGGACTTTAATTGGTTGTAATGTAGACTGGGGGGATGGATAGGATACATTTAAATATAAGAGTGACTACACCTCCATAAGCACATTAATACATACACTTAGAATTTAAAACCCCACACTTATGTCAAACTAAAACTCCACTTTCACATCAATACACATCAACTTCCAAATTATTTAAGCACAATTACATCAAGAGTCACCACTATCAAATAATATTTTGCACAACATTACATCTATATTTTTTTCCTTTCAATTCAAGTGGCTTTTGCTTTTTCAGAAAACTGCACCTTTCTCCCGATCTCAGTAGTTCCACTCAAAAGCTAAACCAACCACCCCAGACTTTAACTTTTACAAAGTTCATAACAATTTTACGTGCTCAAGAGAGGTGAAAAGGTTCGAATAGATGGTCAATTCAAACAAATGTGTAAGGCCTGTAATACAATTGCCAAAGAAACAGGATTACAGGCTCAAAGGGGTTAACTAAAATACATAACAATTAGGTGGGTAGAAGCATATATCTAGCTCAACACAGAAACGCCTATATCACTTCCAAGACTTAACAAAACTACTATTTCTCTTTGTAAACACACAGGGCAAGTTCTAAACATCAAGCGCAATGCATGGAATAACACAAACCTCACACATACATGGCACATAACTCACTCAAGATCAGACTCATCAAGACACTCCAGTCAAAGTGGTTAAACAAATTAAGATCATATTAATTAAGATACTTATACAAGAGTCAAAAATTGAGCCTAAACATCATAACTAAAATACTCATTATTCTCAAGGCATAAACAAGTCTAGAGATATTGCTTTAATTCAATAGCACAAGGTTTCCTACTTCTACTCCTTGACGACGCACCCTTTTTCCCTAAAGAGCGAAATCGGGTTCATGACATTTGGGAGGACAACTCTTTTCCCACTTAGGGAATTGGGTTTTGAGAGTTCGGAGAGTCGCCGCCTAATGATTATAGTGCATTAGGACACTTTAAAATAAATAAAGATAGAAAACCAGAGTTCGGGTAAGGGCTTGAAATTATCTCGAGGGGAAGGTGTTAGGCACCCCTCAAGATCCACTAGTGTGGTTCCCAGCCGTGCTACAATTGTGACTTTAAATGCAAGTAAACAAATAAACAAACAGGCATTGCAAACATTGGAAATGGTTACAAATAAGAATGTGAAAAGGATTTAGAAGTGCTGAAATTTGGAATGAAATAGTTTTTGTGATTAAAGAAGAGATACAAGTAAAGGAAAGGGGTTAAATAATTGGTACAAGTAACTTGAAGAAGTACAAGGAACGGAAGTTGAAGATTGGACAACTTTTAAAAATTCTAAAAGATTATTAATCTAATAAAGGGGAAAAGGGGGGTCCTAGGTTTATACATTACATGGATCATTCTCACAACACCGGCACCTGATTGTGCACATAGTGTTATTGTGTAATCATCATCTCCATGTCTATCCTTCCTACCCCGTTAAGGTATTGGAGCACGGAATGGTATCGTTTGCCTATTGCATGCTACTACCCATCCCAAACTATCAGTCCCGGGGTATTAAGACTTCTAATCCTAAAAGGGGAAGAAAGGGATGGGGCCTTTATGGAGTTTAAAGGACAAAACTTCTAATCGACATTCAAAAAAGCAAGTAACAAGTAGGGGAATGAACAAACAAGTAGGCAAGGCTCACATAAACCCCAAGTAGGGGAATGAACAAACAAGCAGGCAAGGCTCACATAAACCCCATAAATCAGATAACATATAGTTTGGCATGCCTTTACACATACTGGTTTGGTCTTTAAAAATTAAAAATTAAGCAGCGAGCGAATTGGTTTAATACATACGTTTAAACAGAAAGTTGGCATTAGGCAACTTAGATCCTATTGTTAGGAATTAAAGTATTTTAAACGATTTATTAAGAAAGTACTGATTTCAGAAAAGAAATGAATGGACTAATGCAGAAGAGTTAAAGGAGAAAAATAAAAGACTGTTTGAGTAAAACACAGGAGAGTTGTGAAAGAGTTCCAAAAATTGAGAATATTTTAAGGGAAAGATGAGTTGCAGGACTATTTCGAAAGACAGTTTCAGGGACCGAGTAAAACATTTAGGCAGAAGATTTAAAAGAATTGTTTCTGAAGAAAGATACAGATTTGAGGAGTAAAAAAACATACTGGTTTATGAGAATTTTATTGAAAACATGACATTAAAACGTTAAAGACCGGTTGACAGAACGTTATTGCTTAAAACAAATCAGGTGAGTTTGAGACGAATTCCTATAGGCATGATATCTATATTTGATTTTAAGACCTGTTGTTGAACTGATGAAAGAGTGTTTGTTTGATTACCCTACAGTTTGCCTAACGCATATGCACTTCCTATAGGGATGGTTTCTATATGCAACTGATTACATGAATATTAAGTCCTATAGGCAGGATTTCTAATGACTTGCAATATGATTAAGCATTAAACCCTATAGGCATGGCATCTAGGTGACTGAATTAAAACGTTAAACAGATCTATAGGCAGGATGTCTAGTAAGGAAACTAAAGTCCTAAAGACATGATATCTACCCTTTTATTGATGCAAGAAAGTAAACCCCTCCCACACCCTTTTACTATATTCCCCAAGTTTCATACAAAGATTATTACAAATCAAACTGGAAATTAAAGATACATCAAAAGCTAACAGCTGGATCCAAGCAGCCTAATTCAATCTTGATGTCCAACAACATGCGTTTAACCAATTCCGGGATCCAGATTTCCAAAGCCTTCTCTTATCCAAAGTGTTTCAGAGTTCCAAGGAGCCTCAAGGGCTCCAGGCAGTGCTTACACTCTGGATAACAATTAGAACAGAATAGTGCAGTGTGGAATAGCCAGCGCTCAGGCATCCAAGTCAGAGGGAGCTCCAGGGTCCCAAAGCATGGCTTACCAAAGGGGGACAGAACTTAGAACTAGGAATAAGTGAAAAGTGAGAGAGGGATTAGGGAACCATAACAAATGGCAGTCATGGGTCTAGACTAGCACACCCCTGACCAGTTGCTTGGTCCAAACAAATTAAGAGCAGACCTTAGAGGTCAGACCTGAGTCTGAATGGTGATCAGGACACCACCAGACTTGAGTCAAGGCTCAGCACATAAAGGGGAAAGAGGAGTGGGAATTGGTTTGATTAAGAGTTCAAAAGAACTTAGTTCAAAGTCATGGGCAGCAATAATATGATACTGCCATGACTGGAACTAGAACCCTTTCCTCACATCAAGTAATTTTCTAAATCTCTAGTGATCATGCCCACTTCATCATCCTCCAGATCTGAACCTTCAGCTATTCTGAGAGCCTGACTTCTTTCCTTCTTGGGTGCATCCATTTTCATGGTTTGCCTTCTCAGTTCATAGGCAGTGAGTTTTCCAATCAATTCATCCAGCTTGAGAGTAGCAATGTTCTTTTATTCCTGAATGGTAGTGATTTTGCTTTCCCAAGTCACTAGTAAGATTGTTGTCAAGATTTTCTCAACCTTGTCTTCTTCAAGGATAATTCTCCCAAGAGATTTAAGTTCATTTGTTAGTGTTGTGAACCTTATATACATCTCCTTGATAGATTCTCCTTCCTTCATACTAAAATTCTCATATTGAGAATATAGCAGTGTACCTCTTGATCTCTTTACTTGAGGAGTTCCTTCATGAGCCACTTGTAAAGTCCCATATTTCCTTTACAGTAGTACAGCTTTGAATCCTGCTGTACTTGTTTCGACCCAGTCCACTTACAAGCCATTTCTTGGTCTTGGCATTCTTCTCCCATTTCTTCAAATCTTCAACAGTGCAGTCGGCTCTTCTCTTTGGCACGTCCACTCCTTCCTCATTCTTCTTTGTAGTTGCCAAGGGACCATCAGTGACTGTGTCCCAAAGTTCATAGTCCTTTCCTATGATATGATCTCTCATCATGTTATTCCACTAAGAATATTACTGACCATTAAAGAGTAGAGGCCTAGCAGCGGATTGCGCTTCCCAGTTTCCAGGTGGTGCAGTCATCTTGATCTTTTCTAAGGAATTAACCTCTTCAAAGATAACCCGCACTGATACCAATTGATGTTTTAAGCGTCAGTACTACACAAGAGGGGGGTGATTTGTATGGTACCAATTTTCGCTTAACTACTCTATAGAAGAACCAGGTTCTTCTAGGTGTTCCAACTACAACTGTTTGCGGAATAATAAATAGTGAAAATAAAGAACACAAAGATTTTTACGTGAAAAATACCAGGCTTAAAGGGTAAAAAAAACCACGACCTACTACTTAGTAGGATTTTCCTGAACTTCCACTAAAATCACTGAGCCAAAATAGCATTTACAAAAACTCTTTGTAAACCTAAGGATTAACTCTAATCCCATTGTGGCACACAGCCTCAACTGTTGCGATAACTTCAAGTTAGCTATAACTTGAACACTCTAGGTACCTAATACAATTGCTTCTATGAAAGGTAAAAGGTACAACTTTAAACCACCTATTACAATTGAACTTGAATAAAAGAAAGACACAATGGAACTGGTTCTTCTATCTCGTTCAAGAAGCTTCAGGAGTGCACACTCCAATCACACATAAATTGCTTGCAAATTCGCATTGCTCTTTTGCTCTCAATATAGTTTAACTTCTGCATATGTGCAATACCTGTAAAAGAGAACAATCACTGTTATTTAATAGGTTAGTAATCAGAGTTTGATTGGGACTCAATTGCTGCTCTTCTATCGTAGAAGAGTTCATGATGATCTCAAACTCTAACACTATCTTTATCCTGGATTGTCTTCTCTTCCTATAAGGAGACTTTCTCTCCTTATCTAATATGCAACCTTTTCAGTCAGATCAAGAGATATTGCTGCTTGATCAGTAGGACTTATCTCCTTCACGTGCATCTCACATGCATAGATTAATCATGACTGTGCTTCACAAGATAGACATGGTCCATGACTGAGTTCTTTTGTCATTCTTCAAAAATTCACCTGTTCTTGGGCCAACACCAACCATACTAAAATTATTCAATTCCGCAATCAAATCGGCCTTCAAATCACCGTTTTACATTTTTGAAAGTTTTTACAAAAATCCTCATTTTCTCCAATTCAAATCATTAATTTAATGATAAAACAAAGATGGAATCATGATATATTATCAAACCTGGGTGTAGAACACTTTCCCCAATCCAACGTGTAAAACTCCCCCCCAAAATCGCCCAAATTCGAGCTCTCTAGCTTAAAAAGTGACAAAATAACAAAAGCCATCGAAATAGAGTAATTATAATTCTGCCTAGGTATTTAATCACCGAGATCGTGGCATTACCTTCGTGATCGCGGAGACAAAATCAATAGCTGACCAAATGTTCTTTGTGAATGCGTAAATCAAGTCACGAACGCGTCACTTCACCTTCAGCTCATTATGCAAACGCGGTATCACTCATGTGACCGCAGACAACAAAGACCTGATGCCTCTTCCAACTTTCCTTATATGCAATCACGTGTCTCGGAACACCAACATAGAGACATAAGCCATGAACTTCGCGAACGCGGTCGCCTCTTCGCGACTGTGAGGAACAAAAAATGTCGGCTTCCATAGAACTCTACGCAAATGTATTTGCTTCATTGCGATTGTGATGAAGAACACCAGATAACAACAATCAGCAGTCCCAAAACATGGTAAAATGGCCCCTAGCCAATTCGAAACACACCCGAGGCCTCTGAGACCCTGTCCGAACATACCAAAGAGTTCCAAAAAATAATACGAACTCGCTAGAAGCCTCAAATCACATTGAACAACACCAAAACCACGAGTCGTGCGTCAATTCAATCCTAACGAACTAAAGAGCTTCCAACTTCTACAACTAGCGTATAATCATATCAAATCAACTCGGATGACTTCAAATTTTTCATGCAATTACGAAGTGACACAATGGAGCTATAATAACTTGCAGAGTCAAAATTTGAACTCAATATCAGTAAAGTCAACTCCCGATCAAACCTCTCAACATTCCAAACCTCCAACACGATTTGCGAACATATCACGCAAGCTAAACCCAATAAGTACAATGCGAATATGACTGAATATGGAAAGAGAAACACATGAGAGAACAATCAAATAAGTGTGACAGGCACAACTCCTTATTAATACCATACTACAGATCCATTCCAGATGGTAGAATCAAAACATATGAACTAATCACAAGCATCTCATCCTAATATAACTCCACTGCGGCACACGACCCACTTCAAACATATCAAACCAAATGAAAATGCAAGGATCCCATCCTCGGCTCTGAACCATAAGTAGAATACACATCACACCAACAGAAACCTTCGACTTAATCAATTTCGCAAAACAAAATCACAACACATAATGAACTTCTTATACTGGTAGAGCACCTAAATCACAAATTGTAACCAAACCATCCAGAAATCACATCAAAACTTACCGTAATGAGTAATAAAAATTTCATTCTAATCTTATAGCTCTCAATAGTGAAAAAACCAAGATGATAGACACGGTCTACCACTATAGAATCTCTCAACAAAGGTAAATACATAAGTAGAGTACAAGAATCACAAAACTCGCCCATATATGAGGTAGATAGGAGGACCCACACCAATAAATATGACATGGTCAAAATAAGGCTGATGTTCCTCTATAAACAATCGAAATCATACCTTTAACAACACGATATGGTGCAGCGACCTCAGCCATACCATAAAAAGTATATCAATAGGTCGGACCTCCCCTTCTAGGGTGCCCTCTACCCACTTGTCCTCCACCTCTAGTTGGTTGTGGCGGTGGAGTAGCAACTGGAATGGAGCCCATAACCCGAGTGCTCTGATCAAATCCACTTCTCCCAGGTTTGGGACAATCTCTCATGATGGGCCCAGCACCATACTCATAAAAACCACTCTTGGAGTGTGGCTGCTGGTACTAAGTTTGTGGAAGATAACTAGAATAACCGCTATAGAAACCCCGTGCAGGTAGTTCACTAAAAAATGGTTTCCCCATATGAGTACCCTGAGGTCCTTGACTAACTGGAGCACTACGAATAGTCTGAAGTACGGACTGGAATGGCTGACTAACTGAGTCTTCATCGTGATGGGTCATAATTAAAGAGTTGAATCCAATGAATCCTCTAGAATCTTGAGACCTCTTGGCCTTCTTATTCTCCCTCTCCTCACCCTGAATATGCTCTAACCTCCTGGAAATCTCCACAACCTGCTAAAATGGAGTATTAGTCTCCAACTCCAAAGCCATATTGAATCTAAGACCATAACTGAGCCCTTCGATAAATCTATAGACTCGCTCTCTGACTGTAGGAACCAAAGTAGGTACAGGACGAGATACCTTACGAAACCTGATGGAATACTCTGACACCGTCATATTGCCTTGATGCATCTGCTCGGACTCTTTATGCCACACATCTCATTGGGTTTGGGGAACAAACTCCTTCAAGAACATCTCTAAAAATTATTTCCAAGTGAGTTGTGCTATATCAGCTGGATTACCCTCCATATAAATGTGCCACCGCTGATACGCTGCCCTTGACAGCTAAAATTTAGTAAATGCAACTTTGATTGCCTCCACAATACCCATTGCGGAGAAATATAATGACACTTCTCTAGAAAACCATGCACATCCCCGGTAGCCGAGCCACTGAAAGTAGGTGGACGATACTTTTTGAACCTCTCAAGCATCTTCTGCTCTTCCTCAGATGCCCCTAGCCTAACCTCAAGCTGAATTGGAATAACAGGTTGTACCATCACCATACCCGGATTATCACCAACATGAGTCTGCTACTTTGTAGTACGAGCAATCGGAGTCTGACCTCCTCCCCCAATCTGTGAGTAGTCGGTGCAATGGGGATCAATCTTGCCTAAGCCAATGTGCCAAACATGCTCAGGAACTGCGCTAAAGTCTCCTAAAGTCCGGGGGTAACAACAGGCACATCTGATGCATGTCCCGTAAGCGGGGCTATTAGCGGCCCCTCAACTGCTACTCTGGCAGGTGTTGTAGCTGTAGCAAGTGCCCCTCTTCATCCTCTACCCTGGCCCTGGGCTCTCGCAGCTCTAGCAAGGGGTGAAGGGTGTCTGCTTGGTTGATCTGGTAGCACACGTCCTCACCATATGTAAGAGTAGAGATACTAAGGCTCAAACTTTGAAATTAACAAATCTGCATGACATGAATGAAAGAAGTGGAAATTTTCTAATAGTTTTGTAGCTTCTCAAAGATAAGTGTAGACGTCTCCGTACCGATTTGTAAAACTCTACCAAACTGCTTGTGCCTCATTCAACCTATAAACCTAAACCTCTTATACCAACTTATTACAACCATAAATCTCGCCTTAGGCATCTTGATGGCACCTAGTATCTAAGACTAGATAAGCTGATTACTTGTAACAGTTAAACTAGTTTAACAACGATATAATAAAATAGAGTTTAATATAAAAATCAAAGTTAAGGTAAAACAATCCTATGCAGCAATAATCACAACAACCTCCCAAGACTAGGTGATACAGAGTCATGAACTCTAGATGAATACATAGAAGGATCTCAAAAATTGAAATACAATATTGTTCGGATAACAAACTGATAGTACAATAAAAAGGGAAAGGACTCCAAGGGACTGCGATGACCAAGCAGCTTTACCTTGAATCCTTGAGATCATGAAACTAAATCTAACTAAGTATGATATTTCCAATACCTGGATATGCACAAAAATGTGCAGAAGTGATTATGAGTACATCACGGTTGGTACCCAGTAAGTATCAATACTAATCTTGATGGAAAAGTGACGAGGTACAAGTCAAGACACCTACTAGTCAAAATAACATGTGCAGTATGGGAGTATAAAGCTTATAATGAAAGTATGAATTAGTAAAAAAGGCAACAATAATCAACATATGATGTAAAGTGTAAAGTAAAAAAAGAACCATCGTTAAAGTACCATCGGAACCAACTAAGGAAAACAAATAACAACCAATTATTCACACTATTCTAACACAAGTCTCATAACGAAATTACTTCAATATACCTCATCTCATAATCACAAGTCACAATTCCCAAATCACGAATCATACGCTCAAGGCACCTTAAATGCACACTTACAACCTTCACCGCACGGACAACTCACCTGCCAATATTTTAAGCCACCCTACATGGTCATAGGCTCATAATCACAATCCTCCTAGCATGGTCACATGCTCATTATCAGAATGGAAGCATATAATACAAGAATACATGGGCATGATCAATAATGTCAAGTTTCATACTCCTGAATTGTTCTAAGTGGCATAATACGATGTATGCTTGCGTGAATGTACTATCACAATCCAAGTCAACAAGTAATATCAAATACATCAAGTAGTTCATTAAAAGAAACATAACAAGTCACGTAAGGAGCATGTCACACACAAGAAAAATCACACCATCACATGAATATAATAAACATAATGCCCCTAGGCCATCACATATCATCCCTGACATAGTCACCCTTATCTCTCCATATTGATAATATCATAATAGCTACCCTTATCGCTCTTCCTATACATTTAACATAATAGCCACCCGTATCACACCGGTAGCCACCCAAATCACTCTAATAGACACTCATATCACTCCACCCTGATAATAATACAAATGGCCAACCATATCGATCCGCACAAGCATCAATAGTGAAATGCCACTGTTATGCATAACGATAACAGTAAAATGCCACTCTTATACTCCACATAGCAACAATCAATCCACACAACAAATTCATATGTGCTAACATCACAACAATACAACATAATAACTCGTACCACAAGTTCCCATAGGCCACAACCTATTGATATAACAACCCCAATATCACCACATCACATAGCCGACGGCTCGAAAATGATATGTACGAAATATCAATAACAACAAATGAACAGGGAAAGTAGCTCAACAATGAACAACACCCTATTAAACAACTTCAACTAAAATAGATTAATGGCTTTTAATAACTTCATTCAATAAATTGCTTAAGAATAAACTCAATAATGAAAGTATTCTCATGGAATAGCAAACTTCGAATTATAGTGTGTGAAATGAGCTAATAATGAAAGAAATGACATTAACTAGCAACTATGTCTAAATACATGAGAATAACCAAACAACAAAAGAATATTCTGTAACAACAATCTCAATTAGGAATAACTCTAATAAAAGAGGTCACATTACAATAACAGAAGTAACAAGTTCAAATAAAATATATAAGAGTAGACTTGACAAGTAAAAGATATGACATGTGCTAACAACTTCAAATAAAGAATGTGAGAGTAAACATGAAAAATAAAAGATATAACGTGTGGTAACATTTTCAAATAAATACATGAAAGAAGCCTAAGAGCGTAAACCGGTCAATTTTCACATATAGCCTGGGTACGCATTCGTCACATCACGTACAAGTCTTTCACATAACTCAATAATCCAATCAACCCAAATACTAAGGAAAAATTCCCCCACACAAAGTTAGGCAAGATACTTACCTCAAATAAGCTAAATCAGTACTCTAAAATAACCTTCTCGTGTGAAACAATCTCCGGATGGCCCGAATCTAGCCAAAATAACTTAATATCATAAATAAAAATATAAAATAATTCTAGATAACAAAGCTCGATCTTTAATGAAAACCAAAAAGTCAACCCCGGGCCCTCACCTCGGAACCCGACAAAACTCATAAACTCAACACCCATTCTGATACGAGTCCAACCAATACCAAAATTATCCAATTTCGACATCACATCGGCCTTTTAAATCTTCATTTTACATTTTAGAATTTTTTACAAAAAAAAAATATTTTCTCAAATTCAAATCACTAATTCAATGAAAAAACAAAGACGGAATCATGAAATATTATCAAAATTGGGTCAAGAATACTTACCCCAATCCAACACGTGAAAATTTCCTCCAAAATTCCCAAATCCGAGCTCTCTAACTTAAAAAGTAATAAAGTAACAAAAGCCCTCGAAATAGAGTACTTATAATGATGCCCGGGTATTTACTCGTCGCGATCGCAGCATTACCTTCGCGATTGCGTAGACAAAATCAATAGCTAACGAAATTTTCTTTGTGAATGCAAAATCAAGTTGCGAAAAAAACACTCAACCTCCATCTCACTACGCGAACACATTGTCATTCACGCGATTGCGGACAACAAAGACCTGATGTCTCTTCTATCTTTCCTTATATACGAACGCGAAGACATAAGTCCCCCAAGCTTCGCAAACGCGGTCGCCTATTCACGATTATGAAGAACTTAAAAATTTTGGCTTCCACAGAACTCTACGCGAACGCAAGTGCTTCATCGCGAACACAACTGAAGAACACGAGATAACAACAATCAGCAGTCCCAAAAGATGGAGAAATGGCCCGTAGCCCATCCAAAACATATCTGAGGCCCCCGAAACCCTATTCGAACATACTAAAAAGTTTCAAAACACAATGCGAACTCGCTCGAAGCCTCATATCACATTGACAACACCAAAACCATGAATCGCACATCGATATAAGCTTAACGAACTGATGAGCTTCCAAGTTCTACAACTCACGCCAAATCATATCAAATCAACTGGGAATGACTTCAAATTTTACATGAAAGTTCTAAATGATATAACACATCTATACTAACTCCTGTAGTCACAATCTGAATTCGATACCAATAAAGTCAACTACCGATCAAACCTCTCAACCTTCCAGACCTTCAACTTTTCAACTTTCGCCAAAATGTATCAAATCAGTCTACGGAAATCCAAATCCAGATTCAGACATACGTGTAAGACCAAATATACCATACAAAGCTATTGAAATCATCAAAATACCATTCTCGAGTCGTATATATAAAAGTCAAATTCTGGTCAACTCTTGTCATTTAAGCTTCTAAAATAAGAAATGTTCTTCCAAAATAATCCTGAATCATCTAAAAACCGAACCTGGCCGCACACGCAAGCCATAATACAAAATATGAAACTACTTGAGACCTTAAGTCATCAAGCAAAACATTAATTCTCAAAACGATCGGTAGGGTTATTACATTACAAGGATGCAACTGACTCATAATAAGCATAATAGTGTGTTTGATGATGTGAGGCAACATCTAGAGTTAGAACAAGAGCAGTATGAGGCTGCCTATATAACAATAACTTCTAGCTCAACGAATGGTTTAAAACAAAAATCAGCAAAAACTGAAAAATTAAGGCTCTACCAAATGAGAATCCTAAAATGATAAGCAACAAGAAGATAGAACGTAAGAAAGAAAAATATTGTGAATGAAGTGGAATGCTGCAGTTTTTATAACATGCGTCACCATGGCACCTCATAATGAGTCTTAAAAGGTACTTTGTGTTCCTCGTGATTAGCAATATATGTGTTGCTAGCTCTATTTTTCTACTTTCTAAAACTAATCCTTTATGGATAGTTGACCTAGGAGCCATGGACCATATAACAATGGAATCGTGAAGCCTTTGTGGACTTCCAATGGATCTCACATATTAATGTGGATATACGTAGGAAACAACACTACGGTTGTTAAAAAGACGATATCATGTAAATTAGTTTTGCGTGAAAAATAAAACTTTATCTTACGTTACATGTTATTAGCTCCTTAGATATGAAGAATATCATTTCTATATTGGTTTTATCAATTTTATATATATACAAAATCATAACATTGAGACATAGGAACAACTCAATTTTGTTTTCGTTTTATGATAAATGATTTTAAATGCATTTGGATACTAGTTACTTTTGATTCATACGTTAGCTTTCCATATTTTCCTTGTCACATAAACATGAGGATAATGTGAAATTTGACATACTAGAATTGGTCATATAGGCTTATGAATACACAAATGCTAGATAAAGATGTTTATTGGGTAACTTTAAACATGTGGAGAAGTATGCTTGTGAACATCATCTAGCCGAAAAAAGCTAATAGAAATCATTTGATAATAATACTAAAACTTAATATCCATTGCAATTGATTCATTCGGACGTCTGTCATTTATGAATGTGAAGGTAAGGTATTGAGCTTCTAAAAATTAATTACACTACTCGTTTTGGTTATGTCTATTTGATGTCACATAGAATTGAGCAATGAGTTACTTTATGAAATAAATGAACATGACTGAAGATCAATTAGATGAATCAATAAATGTATTGAGAATCAATGGAGGTCATGAATATCTCTTGGCCCTATTAAACGAGTTTTTATGATGAAAAAGGAAATGTTCACCAGTTGACCATTAAGACTCTACAACAAAGTGATGTTGCAGAGCGAAGAAGATAGAATCTCCTCAAATGGTTAGATCAATGATGGCTCAAGCAAACTTGCTTTTCTATTCAGGAGATGCATTATTTATTGTTTCCTATGTTCATGACCATGTGCTAAAAAAATAATAACACATAATGCACATGAGTTATGGATAAGTAGGAAACCCAACCTAAAGCGTTTTGAAATTTTAAGATGTGTAGCCAAAGTGAACACTGATAGAAACTAAGCGTCCACCGAACTGTATAGAGAGTCGGGTTTTCTATCAGTTCCCATTGTAAGCAACAGACTATAAAACCAAACAGTGTAGGGAATCAAGTTCTCTATTTGTTCCCACATTAAATAAATTTCCTCTGTGTTCTTTATTTATTGCCGATTCTCTGCGGGAACAAATAGAGAACCCGATTCCCTATACTATTTAGTTTTACAGTCTGTTGCTTACAGTGCGAACTGATAGAGAACCTGGTTCTCTATACAGTTTGGTAGATGCTTAGTTTCTATCAATTTGTATCAAAGCAGATTCTTTCTAAAAGCTTAACACCTAGAAAGGATCGACATGGCTGCTCCACCAAACTTTGAGGAAGGACAATCAATGTACAGACCACCAAGATTCAACGATCAATAATATGGTTGGTGTAAAATAAGAATGCATGACTTCATAATGGTTGAGGACTTTGAACTTTACGATGTGATTTCTGATGGCCCATTTGTCCCTATGAAGGTTGTTAGATAGGGAACAAGGATTGTTCCCAAAACAAGAAAAGAATACATTGGTGCTAGCTGAAAAGATATTGAAAAGAACTTCAAGGCCAAGAAAATTCTTGTGTGTGGTATTGGACCAGACGAGTACAATCTTATCTCAGCATGTGAATCAGCCAAGGAAATCTGGGAGACACTTCAAACAGCTCACAAGGGAACTACTCAGGTAAAGCAGTCCAAAATAGATATGCTTACACCTAAGTATGAACTCTTTAAAATGGAAGAGCATTAGTTAATTTAAGATATGCATACCCATTTCACCTCCATAATCAATGAGCTTCATTCACTTGGTGAAATCATTCCAACCAACAAGATGGTCTGGAAGATACTCAGTGTTCTACCAGGTTCCTGGGAGAGCAAGGTTAGTGTTATCACTGAAGCCAAAGACCTGCAGAAGCTGACTATTGACGAGTTTATAGGGAATCTCAAAACATATTAGTTGAAGAGAAAGAAGGATCTTGAAGGAAGAGAGGCCAATGAGGAGAGGAACCTGGTTCTCAAAGCTTCCCTCACTAACTCAAGTAGTGATGAATCTGAAATGACATATCTCACTCGAATATTTCAAAAAATGGTTCATAAAAATGGTGGGATCCCAAAGAAAGGAAGTTCCAGCAGGAATTTCAAAGGAAATGATTGTTGTTATAAGTGTGGAAAGCCTGGACACTTTATTAAAGATTTCCCTCTTCATAAGCAGGATCATTACAAAACCAACACAGTTAAAGAAGCTAAGTGGAACTCAGTCCCTTACAGGAAATCCAAAAGAAGAGATGTTGCTGACAACATGGTGAAGCAAGTTTTGGCTGACTAGGTAGATTCCTCCAGTGAATCTGAAGGTGAGGATGACTAAGGAGATGCATCTATGATGGATGTTGACAATGAATATGAGTGAATCTTTGCACTCATGGCTAAATCTGATGATGACGAGGACAGGGAGGAAAATGAGGTAAATTTTCTTGATGTTCAAAGAAATTAAAAAACTTACCGTAAGAAAAAATTGATGTCCTTAGCAAATGTGTTGATTGATGCCTATCATAGCCTCAATAATGAGAAAAATGCTTTAATAGAAGAAATTGGTGACATAGAACAAGAGAGAGATGATATGGTAGTTTTCATTGTAGACTTGAAGTAACAAGTGGAAGAAGTAACTAGAGAACATAACTTGTTGAAAAAACAAACAAAAAATGGATAGACAACACTAAGGGTAAAGAAGTGGCTAGTGAGGCTCAACTTGAGCTTGCGAGTGAGCTTAAGAAAGTTAAAACAAGTCTTGTTGTTGAGTTTGAAAAGAATAGATAACTTCAGGAGGATTTAAAAAGGGTTAAAAATGTAATAACGTCTATGTACAGGAGTAATGGTGGAAACATGCAAGGAATCGGGTTCCAAAAGTCTAAAACCTCCTATAATCTCCGTAGAAAGTATGTAACTATTACTGATAATAGGTTGTGCACTCAATGTGGCCAAACTGGTCATTACAAGGACTCTTGTAAAGTTAAAATGCAGTCTCTACAGAAAGATAAAGTTTTTGTTGAAAAGAAGCATACTGTTGAGGAACCTACTCATCTCAGAGGAAAATAGGTGTTGCATGTATGGGCAAAAAGAAGTTTGATCCGCACATTCTATCTTTCTAAGGGACCCAAGCTAGCTTGGTTTCCTAAGTCTAATCAGAGATTTCATGTGCAGCCTGGAGTGAGGGATAGTAGTCAAAAAATGATTAATGGATAGCGGCTTCTCTAAGCATATGGCTGGAAGAATGGATAATTTCCTCTCACTCTAGGCCTTCCAAGATGGGATTATGTTTTTTTTGAAATGAAAAGAAGGGCTATATTCTTGGTGATGGCAAAATTGGCAAAACACTCTCCCATGCAAACTGAAAATATATACCATGTGAATAGCTTGAACTATAGCTTGTTGTTGGCCCAAGAACAGGAGAAGTTATGAAGAATGACAAATGAACTCAGTCATGGACCAAGTCCATCTTGTGAAGCACAGTCATGATCAACCTACACATGCGAGATACACGTGAAAGAGATAAATCCTACTAATCAAGCAGCAATATCTCCTGATCTGATCGAAAAGGTTTCAAATTGGACAAGGGGAGAAAGTCTCCTTATATGAAGAGAACACAATCCGGATAAAGATAGTGTTGGAGTTTGAGATCTTCAAGGACTCAACTACGATAGAAGATTAGCAATTGAGTCTCAATCAAACTCTGATTACTAACCTATTAAAAGACAGTGATTGTTCTCTTTTACAAGCATTGCACAAATGCAGAAGTTAAACTAAATTGAGAGCAAAAGAACAAGGCGATTTTGCAAGCAATTTATGTGAGATTTGAGTGTGCACTCCTGAAGCTACTTGAACGAGATAGAAGAAACAATTCCATTGTGTCTTTCTTTTATTCTAGTTCAATTGTAGTAGGGGAAGTTGTACCTTTCAGCTTTCATAGAAGCAATTGTGTTAGATACTTAGAGTGTTCAAGTTATATGCTAACTTGAAGTTGTCGCAACAGTTGAGGTTGTGTGCTATAATGGGATTATAGTTAATCCTTAGGTTTACAAAGAGTTTTTGTAAATGTTGTTTTGGCTCAGTGATATTAATGGAAGTTTGGGAAAATCCTACTGAGTAGTAGGTCATGGTTTTTTCACCATTTGAGCCAGGTGTTTTCCACGTAAAAATCTCTAGGTTCTTTATTTTATGTACTTATTATTCTGCAAACAGTAGTAGTTAGTATACCTAGAAGAAATAGGTTCTTGTAGAGCGAAAATTGGGTACCACACAAATCACCCCCCTCTTGTGTGGTATTGACGTTTAGAACATCACTTGTTGAGCATGTCTCAAATCTATTATAAGGAAAAATGAAGTGAATTTCTTGTCCAAATATTGCATTGTCACCAATCTCAAAACTGGTGAGGTGATGTTGATAGACAAAAGGTTCAAGAGCATCTATGTTGCAAACCTTGATTCACTTAATGGTGGAGATATAACATGACAAAGTGTCATTGATGATGATGCTGAGTTATGGAATAGATGACTAGGGCATGTGAGTTTTTATTTGCTGAACAAGTTGTTTATGGAGGACCTGGTCCATGGGCTGAAGCAGTCAACACTTCCTACTACTTGATTAACAAGTGCATGATCAGGTCCCTTCTCGAGAAGTCTGTCAATAAACTGCTCAATGGGAGAAAACTCAAGCTGACTTACCCGAGAGCCTTTGGATGCAAAATTCTTTTTTCTCAACAATGGTGGCAAAGGGTCACATTTGATGTGTCAAGTCAAGTAGAGCAATGTAGAAGATATATCAGAATCTCCAAAAGGCACAGGGGGACCTGGTCCCTCGATGATTGGCTAAGTTAAGAAGGAAAGGTACAATGCTAAAAAGTGTTTTTCAACGACAACTAACTCAAATCTATACTGCTACAGGTATACACATATGGCAGTTTCAGGACAAAAACAAGTAAGAGTGTCATTGCACTTCTGGAAATCTTTGCTCAGATTTTCAAAAAATGTCAAGGAACATGGTTCCTGCGACTCAGGTTAGTGGTTTCTTCAATACTTATATGCCTTTTTAAGCTACTGAAATGTCATGTCATTAATTTTTTCCCGCCTTTCTCCTGCCTCTCTCTTGATTGTCGAAAATGTTTAACCTCTTTTTAACTGACCCGTTGCCCTAAAAAACCATTTCTCTACCTTACACCCAACCAAACCAATTATTTTCTTCAAAACCAAAATCAACCTTGTCTTAAAAGAATCCATCTCTCCAACTATGCCAGAAGTGAAACCAACTCTGTCACTTTCAAAAATCTTAACTACATTTGAATTAAAACCCCAAGAAGTCTTTGGTAGATTTTGATGGAAATTTAATTGAAAGGGAACAGGGTAGATCTAATATTCTAGAGCGTGAGGTTGAAATTGTTGCTGGACTTGTGGAAGTCTTGAAGAATGGAGAAATTAGTAAATGTGAGAACTTATTGAGGGACCTGATCCCTCAAGTCCTTCTCAGGAAGTCAATTTTAATGATGATCTTTTTCTTTTTGAGTTTTGTGTTTGAACGAACTTCCACTCCAGTTAAAAGGATTGATGAAAAGTAGGCTGATTGATGATGAAGTGGTGTGACCTGCTTATGATTGTAGAAAAGAGTGAAATGAAATCTTTACTTATGAGAAAGAATTAAAAAAAAAGAAAAATATTGGAGAAAAGAAAGTTGGCTGAGAAAGTGCAGTAGATGATAAGGGTAAACAGATTGAGAAGAAAAAGAGGGAGACATGGCTGCTCAGGGATAGAAAGGGTAGTGTAAGTGAGGAACCTGGTTCCTTACAGAAGCAAAAGGTTGACTCTTTAGGTTTGGAGAGGTAGAAGACTCTGAAGTCTCAAAATAGTGTTGTAAGGTAGATTGTTGACTTTGATATTACTGAAAAATGAAGGAACTTCTTAACATTGTTGAGTTCCAAAAATAGAATCACCTCCTTGTTCCTCCAAGTCCCAACGTTTATGAAGAAGAAGTAAAAACTTCTATGTTTTATGTCATACTCTGATGCGATATGTGTCGTGCCCCCTTTTTCCTCTGCGGAAATCGGGTTTATGATATTTGGAGGGATAACTCGATTCTTTTGGGAACTAGGTTTGCATTTGAAGAGTCGCCACCTAATGATTATGGTGCATTAGGACACCAAAAGAGTTTGATTTGGATAACCAGAGATTGGGTAAGGGCTTGAAATTATTCTAAAGGAAAGGTGTTATGCACCCCTCAGAATCCACTAGTGTGGTTCTCGGCCAGACAACTATTGTGAATTTAGGTGCAATTAACATATAGGCAGATAAGGCTCAAATAAGAGGGGATTTCACATATAATTGGTTTGAAAGAACAATTAGAAAAGCTGATTTTAAATAAGGAGTTAAAATGCTGGAAGAAAAGAAATAAAGAATAAAGGAAGGGGGTTTTAGGTTTATTAAAAATATGGATCACCCACACAATGTCCGGTAATCACTCCTCAATGAGGGGCTACACGTGACATTATCGCGTGGTCATCATATCCATATCTATCCTTCCCACCCTGTTAAGGTATTTAAAGAGCGAATTGGTCTCGATTACTTATTGCATGCTATTACCCATTCCATTCCTATCAGTCCCGGAGGCACTTAGGACTACTAATCCTAAAAGGGAAGGATATTAGGCTTATTTGGAGTTTCAAAGGTAAAAACTCTAAGGTGACATACAAAACACATATTGCATATTTGGGGGGAAACATATAGACAAACAAAAGGCTCATATGTACCTCCTTAAACAAAGAAATGCATATAATTAGCATGACTTGCACTTACTGTTTTGGTCTGAATAAAATACAAAAGACGAGGGAGTTTAAATGTTGAGGAAGATTGGTTTATTACATAACTCAGATAAGAAGTCCGAATCAGGCCTGCCTGCTGGTTGTAATAATTAATAGAAGTGGATTCAGCTTACAATTATTACTCTAAGGCTTGACTAAGTGTTCAGACGAGGATCCTATATGCATGGTATCTACTGAATTCAGAAGGTGATAAGACAGTAAAACTCAAAATGAATTATTTGGGATCCTATAGGCATGCTTGCTAAACTTTGTTAAGTGAAGGACTTAGATTATCAAAAGAAATGCAAAATTAAACAAATTGATTACAGGTTCTGCAGGTGATAGTATATATTATTACTGATTTTACATCTAGCATTGAGCGAAGCGAATCAGATTCATTTAGAAACTCCTATAGGCATGTCTTTTACACGTTGCTGATTTTAGACACTTATAGACGTGGTGTTGAAATGCAAAAAAAAACCTTATAGACATGGTATCTGAATGCAGAAACTTATTTTAAACCTTATAGGCATAGTATCTAAATGTAGAAACTTGTTTTAAACCTTATGGTTAGGGTATCTAAATGCAGATTGAATTATGCAGAATGACATTAGAACAATCCTATAGGCATGATTTCTAGCTGAAGTTTGAATATGCAGAATTATAACAGTCCTATAGGCATAATTTCTAAGTGAAGTTTGAATATGCAGAATTATAATAGTCCTATAGGCATAATTTCTAGGTGAAGTTTGAATCTGCAGATTTATAACAGTCCTATAGCCATAATTTCTACCCTTGACATGCATAAATACCCACCCTTTTTCACTAGACAAACCCCAAATGTTTATTACAACTTATTACAAACCAGGAATACCAAATACATTAGAAAATACAAAGAAAAATAATTACAACCAGAGGATGCCCGGTTCTTGACTTCCTGTCTGAGTTACGAGATAGACCAACACAAAGATCACTGATCCAAAGCCATTCTCAGACTTGGGTGTGTCAGAGTTCTCTAAGGGCCTCAATAGGACCCCGAGCAGAGCTCACGCCCAAGCTTCAAAATCAGAATAGGGACAAGTGCAGTGTGGAAGTGCCAGCCCTCAAATGTCCAAGTTCAGAGGGAGCTCATGGGTCCCAAAGCAGGGCTCACAAGAAGGGGGTAGAACATAAGTCTAAGAGAGAGTGGAAGTGAAGAAATAGATCTTTAATAACTAAGGAAGTACAGAAGAAGGAAAGGGGTGCTGGGAAACAGTTACAGAGTTGATAAATTTACACAAAA
The DNA here is from genome assembly GCA_026770625.1 of Nicotiana glauca. Taxonomy (NCBI): domain Eukaryota; kingdom Viridiplantae; phylum Streptophyta; class Magnoliopsida; order Solanales; family Solanaceae; genus Nicotiana; species Nicotiana glauca. The sequence continues at coordinate 130,125 of MU665738.1, forward strand.
GGGGTCAGAGGTTGGGAACTTGTTGCAAAGAGCCTATGTACTTAGGCATTAGTTAATTCTGGGCATGCACAGCAATAGGGGGTGCTGTTATGCTTACAAAATCAACCACGATACACAACATATAATGGTAACATAGAGGTTATGATCCCAGGGGAATCAAGTTTGAATCATAGACAGCAATACTTAATATTGGCATGCCTCAAATAAACCATCAGTATCAAACATATTTAGGATGCATAATAGATGCAGAACAGGCAAAAGGAAATTACAACATGCTAAAATAAGTACTGAACTAAGCACAAGTAGTAGGCAGACAAAAAGGTAAAAGTATTAAATAAACATATTGTTGTGATGCTGAAAATCTTAATCAGAACATACTAGTTCAAAGAAGCAAAATACAGTAAAAGCAGGTGGCAGGACTTTGAAGACAGCCACAGTACAAGTAACAAGAGAAAATTCTTTTTTGAGTGTGAGTGTGAGTTCAGAAACTATGAGTGTTTTTGTGTCTATGTGATTTTAGAACTCAGAGTGTTCCTGTGTGTGTTAATTAAAAAGCCATGTATTTATAGTTTGAAAATAGGTAGAAAGTAAGGCAAGAATCGTAGTTTAGTAGTAATTATGAAACTATGTACCAATTAAAATCAAATCAGCATAAGACTTCCTTTCATTAAGGAGTTAAAATCAAACGGTAATGGGCAGAAGACATTTAAAGAAAGAAACCAAGTAGAACACCATGTATAGAATAGACAATTAAGGGTAAGTAAATACGGGTCCAATTAAGGAAACACCTATTGTAGAATCAGTGTAGATACTCGGTTAACCAAATAAGATAGGAAACATAATACATTTGCAAAATATGGAGACAATCAGCTCCCAGTAAATCAAGGATTCAGGGATTCAAAATTATTGATTTGGGAGAGAATAACATGGGTTTCCATGAATAAGCAAATAAACCAAACTAAGGAAAGGAGAATTGAAAGTCTAAAGGGAAGTTTTCAAATCAAACCAGGAAACAGGGAAATTAGTAAAACAAGGAAAGAATTAATTACACGTGTGCAATCAGAATTACACAAGGAGGTTTGAAATCAGTTCAAAATTGAAGGTCGTTTTAGAGGGAAATTTAGCATATAAAAGAGTGCCTAAACATTAGGCATACGAGGCTGAAGCCATAACAAAGAGAAGAATCATGCAATAGCAAACACAAAGTCAGCAGCTAATGAACTATCGAAACATGATAGTCACATAGGTCAATTTCACCAACTCAGTAACAGAGAAAAGAGAGAGTATCAGAATCATGTAAAAGGTCAAGTAAAAGGACCTTTCTGAAAAAAAAATAGTAGAGTTTTAATGGTAGCAGGAAGTCAAAATCACATAAAGAAACAGAGGTTGAAACAAAAGATTTCGAAATTCAGTCGAGCAACAAATGAAGGAACCTCAAAAACTCGAATAGGTCCAAAGAAAATTAGGGTTTTGAAACCAATCGTCAACCTAAGCAGGCGAAGTCAAAAATCAGGCTTGAATAGCCATGGCTGGCCGGAGCAAAGTCGAAGATGACCGGAGACAGCCATAAAAATTGAGATCGACCAAAATCTGGACCAAGCTTCTTCAAAGTATGGCCTTGAAACCATAGTACTCTAACACATAGAAGCCAAAAGAGGTAGATATAGGCCTCCAATGGCTTTAGAAACCATGAATTTGGGAGATTTTTAGGTGGTAGTTGAGGGCGGAGGCTAGGTTTTGAGAGGGGATTGAGAGATAATTGAGAGAAAAGGGGGGTTTGAAGGCGGCTGCTGGTGAAAAATGATTAGGGATAAGTGTAGGTTGGGATTAATTTAGGAAAGGGTTAATGGTGGCCATTGATCATTTTGATCAACGGCCTGGATTGATCGGGTACATGGAGTAGTTTAACAAGGTTGGGTTTGGGTCGGTTCAGGCAGGGATTGGGTCAGGGTAATTGGGTTTAGAGTTGGGGTTCAAATCAGGCCACAATTGAAACAAAAAATAGCCACTTTTCCTTTATTTATTTTACAAAAAATAGTAGAATAATTTTTGAAAATAAATTAAAGTACTAAAGTGATTAGTAAGACATAATTATCAAATTAAAAATACTGGAGTTAATTTTATAAATATAAACTCAATTAAATCGTAAAAGAGGTTAATATTACAATTATATGCAATTTAGCTTTAAAAATACTAAATAGATTTGTAAAAATATAAAAAAATTATCTTAGCTATATTTTGGTATAAACATGAGAGTCCAATAAGTAAATCACCAAAATGATAATTTTGGGAATAGTTATTGGGTTTTTCTGGATAAAATGGAGCAATAAATTAATTTAAAAATCTTTAAAAATTAGGGAAAATAATAAAATATTTGGACATACCTATATATGCATACATATGCTATTTTAAAAGTATTTTGCATATTAAAGAATTTAGAAAAAAATTGGGTATCAACAACTGCCCCTCTTTACCCGGGAAGCATGAAAGAGTTATCGGGTAAAGATATGATGGCCAATTTTGACCTGGCAAAAAGGTTTGAAGAGGTTTGGCCGTGCTTTGGCTTATGAGATACCTACATATCCCTGGTTGTCATGACCCAAACTAGAGGGCCATGACTAGCACCCGACCATACTTGCCGAGCACCAACGTACATTTTATCTAACCTTCTTTATTATCTTTTAGGGCCGACTAGATCAATATAAATGGTAGGCATGGATCATCGACAACCAACAATAAAATATGATAGCATGAACATATATAACATGGGATGACCAAAAAATCAAGAAACTATATATAAGGTACGAGCTACTACGCTACCATGAAAGACTATACAACAAAAACAAGCCGACAAGGCATACCAAACTATACATGAGTCGACACCTATCTATGAGCCTCTAAAGGAACATAAGTGCTGCAACATTGCTAGAACAGGACCCTGACATACCCATAATGTCTATAACAAAAAAGAATATCAAGACCACGGCAAGTCCGAAGAAGGGATCTTGCCAATCACCGTTGAATTGGACAGCCTACTGTGGTGGGGGAGCTGTGCCTGCCTGTCTATCAAGACCTGCAAGATGACATGTAGTATCCACAAATAAAAGGATGTTAGTACAAATGAGGCACTGAGTATGTAAGGCACAGAACCATAAGTACAAACAGTAATGTAAGCAGGGATAGAGAATATACAACCTGTAATATCTGGGTACCTCTGAGGGCTACTAACATGAAATGCATGATACATATATATACACACACACATAAACTTTTAAAACATATGCCTATGTGGGCATCATCATCATCATATCATACCCGACCGTAATAGGCTCCGTAAAAACGTACACAGCCATCATAAGGCTCGGTAGAATTGTGCACGGCCATGTGGAGCTCGTTAAAACCCAACTGATCAGTGCTTCCATAATAGGTGACGTACCCGGTCGACTATAGCGCAGCTCGGTAGAGTAAAATAGATACACATATATATAATGCATGCTTGACTCATGGATTCACGTTTTAAACCTTTCGGAGTGATGTAATATGTACACGTTATTAGGACTAACTCTTCACCATGAATCTTATAAGAATCAGGAACTACCAACAACATTGATAACATAAGAAAAAAGAGAAGCAACATCAACATCAATCATTCCATAAGAGGGGAAACAATGTAAGTACTACTAGCTTCTAAGAGTAGAGTATCTTTGGAAGCTCGTTCATTACATTATGTATGATCGGAGTCGTGTAAAAGAAGGAAAGTGATAGCCTCACATACCTTGTATATAATGTCCAACCTCAAGATATGCAAATGTCACGACTCCTTAGTCTACAATAGGAGAAATGACACTATCGTTAACGTTTAAGCATCGTAAATATTATGTACCGATCACAACCTATTTTATGATGAAACAAACAGCACCTCCCCTATTTATATGACTTCCCACAAGTGAAAACAATTACCAAACAACCCAAACAACATCAATGTTAATCATATTGAACCTCCCAAAATAGTGCAACAAACGATAACATTACTTCCAAGCCTTTGAATATATATTTCACAAGTTCTAGCTTCAATGACTTAGACGCAACTTAGATAATCTTAAATACATGTAGAGTAAGAGGTTAATTAACTTTAGAAAGAAATAATAACTCCAATTTGGCCTTAATTTTCTACGAAATATCCCTCCAATGCTGCCACAACAACAAGGAAGCGAAACTAGCAATCAATTAGGGTTTTCGGTACTAGAATCACTTTAGAAGGATTGAAATTACCTAGGGTTGATATTAAGAACTTGAGGGAGTATTTACAGAACATAAAGCCCTTAAAACAACCTCCCACACGATCTGGAACAACATAAAAATGAGCAACTACAAGAAGAACAAGAAACTTACTAGCGCCACGGGATTCCCGACACTTGATTTGTGTTGTTTTCTCTTTGTTTGGGTCTTGAATCTTGACAGAAACTTTAAAGGATGTTCCTAGGGTTCTAAGGTCTGAATATAGTGGAAAAATTTACTTAAAACGGGTTGGAGTCATCTTATATATATCCAAATGTCTTAAACCGCCTAAGTGGGGCCCATAGAGACATGCTTGGCGTAGTCTCACGAAAACGCGAATATCTCTCTACTCCGAGATCGTATTGACGAACGGTTTAATGTGTTGGAAACTAGACTAATAGATATTCAATTTTGTGGTTAGATAACCCCATAATTCTAAGCAAATTGGCAGAAAAGGTTAGTAACATTTGACCTAATGTTTAAGTAAAATTATAAACCTAAGTTGTGACAACTTTTGTCGACTTTTGTCTCATAACTCGTTTGAATTCAAGACTTATGATACATATATTATATGATTCAAATACCTTAAAACACTACCTCTTGAGTGTATTAAGCACCTATAGGTTTACCCGAAAATACGGCTGACAACATCCTTGATTCGTTTAACTTCTAATACTTGTTAACCACCCTTATACACGTTTGTATCATTTAAGACCAACAGGATTAACTTTTTATCATCTTAAAGATAATCACTTCATGGTTTTACGTCGACTAACTTATGGCATGACTAACATACATGAATATGGGTTGTAACACTAGTCTTACAGGAATCAAGTCATATGTAGTTCAGGATCCATCGACAAAATTTGTTGATGGAGACTTTTCAAGAACGGATGCGATATTTAAGATGGGGTGAATGGTTAAGGTATTATAGGGCTATGGGAACTGGAGTGGGATCACTCCTACTGAGATGGTTGTTGCTCACCGGTTTACCTACAAATAAGCAATACAAGAATATATTGTGCGTGAATTTAAACGTTATGCAAATTCCCGTCGGACCATGAACGTTGTCGTTGGATGGTTAGGATGACGTCCTTAGACCATGATGTTCTGAGCCATGAGGCGTATAATAATAAAGGATTCGCAGGCCATGAAATGATTCTCTCAGGCTATGAGAATGATGTCTCCAAACCATGATGCCTTTGAATAATGATATGCAAAAGATTAAATGGATCCTCAGGCTATGACATGGTGTTCTCGGGCTATGCAAATGGTGCCTCTAAACGATGATGCCCTTGAATAATTTGGTGATCTTTCAGCCCATGAGATGCAGTGTTTGGCGATCTTTCAGCCCATGCAATTGTAAATAAGGTGGCGATCTTTCAGCCATGCAAGTGTAAATGAGGTGGCAATCTTGCATGCATGCAATTGTAAATAAGGTGACGATCTTTCAGCCATGCAAGTGTAAATGAGGTGGCGATCTTTCAGCCATGCAAGTGTAAATGAGGTGGCGATCTTTCAGCCATGCAAATGTAAATAAAGTGGCGATCTTTCAGCCATGCAAACATAAATAAGGTGGCGATCTTTCAGCCATGCAAACATGAATAAGGTGGAGATCTTTCAGCCTTGCAAACATAAATAAAGTGGCAATCTTTCAGTCGTGCAAACATAAATAAGGTGACGATCTTTCAGCCATGCAAACGTAAATAAAGTGGTGATCTTTCAGCCATGCAAACATAAATAAAGTGGAAATCTTTCAGCCATGCAGATACAGATGGAGACAGTGTTTAGTCTCGAAAGGCAGAATAGTAGCCTTATGCAATGTAAAAATGCAGATGGAGACAATGTTTAGTCTCGGATGGCAGAATGGTAGCCTTATGCAATGCAGAAAAATACAGATGGAGACAGTGTTTAGTCTCGGAAGGCAAAATGATAGTCTTATGCAATGCGAAAAAATGCAGATGGAGATAGTGTTTAGTCTCGGAAGGCAGAATGGTAGCCTTATGCAATGCAAAAAAAATACAGATGGAGACAGTGTTTAGTCTCGGAAGATGGAGACATTATTTAGTCTCAGAAGATAGAATCGTAGCCTTATGCAATGCAGAAAAATGCAAATAAAATGGCAAATGGTAATAGAGTTTTCTTAGCTGATAGCAGGTTGCGATATGGTGACTGCTGGGGACATTGCAGTATATGGAATATCACCGGCGTGCATGGATAGCAAATGCTGGTAAATGCAACAAGTTTGACAGTTGTATTCATGAACATTGTTTTTCTCGTAAGTGTATAGTAAGCCAGATGCTTTCGATCTAGGTGTCTACATTCAAAGAAAAATCATGAGTTTTATAGAGGGGGAAGGTTAGTTCGCATCCCCGCTGGCTCTACTTGACCTGTTCAGCTTTAGTCTGGTGATACGGTATGTATCATTGGGGGTAGCATTGCTGAACAAGGCGATTTCGATAATAAACATGCATGAATTTGTAAAAATATGACATAAGTATATATTTAAGAAACAACTTTTAGATTAAACGACGATTGTGACGCAGCTCAAGACATTGCGACCTCTCTTGCTAAGGAATTTTGAGGGTCCTCCTCAAAATTCTACCCCAGTTTAATGGGTTGATGCTTCTGACGGTTGCTTGTGATGATCGACTGAAATCACTTCGGAATTTTGAGGGTCCTCCTCAAAATTCTGCCCCAGTTTCCAATTGCGGGGGGCGATGAAAATTTTATTGAATTGTGATCGAACCCATAAGGATGCCTACGTATCCCCTCTTAAATAGGAATCAGGTCAGACGTAGTTTGATTTGCATCATATAGGAAAACACAAAGATTATACATAGTAACACTTGACTGCATCTGAATTAATTGGCTTTGGCCAAACTTCTCTGTCCATTTCTGCAAGTATGAGATCTCCTCCTGTTAGAACCTGGTGAACCATGTACGGACCTTGCCAATTGGGAGAGAATTTCCCCTTGGCTTCATCTTGATACAAAAAAACTTTCTTTAACACCAATTATCTCGATATGAACTGTCTCGGCTTGACTCTTTTGTTGAAGGCTCTGGACATTCTATTCTAATAAAGTTGACCATGAAAAAATACATTCATTCTTTTCCCATCTATAAGAGATATCTGCTTGTAATGACTCTTCACCCATTCTGTATCATCAAGCTCAGCTTCCTGCATGATTCTTAAAGAAGGAATTTCTACTTCGGCAGAAAAGATGGCTTCTGTACCATAAACCAGCATGTAGAGGGTTGCCCCAGTTGATGTGCGAACTGTGGTGCGATATCCCAATAGAGCAAATGATAGCTTTTCATGCCATTACTTATGCTTCTCTATCATTTTTCTCAATATCTTCTTAATGTTCTTGTTGGCGGCTTCTACAGCTCCATTCATTTGGGGCCTGTAGGCTGTAGAATTCTTCTGTCTGATCTTGAATGTTTCACACATAAGCTTTCATTAGGTCACTATTGAGGTTGAAACCATTGTCAGTAATGATTGATTCTAGAATCCTGAATTGACAAACGATACGGTCGCGTACAAAGTCTGCCACAACTTTCTTAGTTACTCCTTTGTAAGATGCTGCTTCGACCCACTTGGTAAAGTAGTCAATTTCCACTAGGATGAATCTGTGCCCATTGGAAGTGGCATGATCGATTGGTCCAATAACATCCATTCCCCAGGCGGCGAAAGTCCAGGGTGAGCTCGTTGCATTAAGCTCATTTGGAGGTACCTTTATCATGTTTGCATGTATCTGACAGAGGTGGCATTTTTGGACATACTGGATGCAGTCCGTCTCCATATTCATCCAAAAGTAACCAGCTCGGAGTATCTTCTTTTCTAAGACAAAATCGTTCATATGTGGACCACATGTCCTAGCATGGATTCTTCTATCAGTTTGGATACTTCCTTTGCGTTGACACACGTTAGTAGTCCCAGATCAGGAGTTCTCCTATACAGGATTCCTCCACTATGAAAGAAGTTGTTGGACAGTCTCCGCAGTGTGCATTTTTGAGTATGATTGGCTAGCTCCGGGTAATCTCCCTTCACCAAATATTCCTTGATATCATGGAACCAAGATTTTCCGTCTGCTTCTTCTTTAACATAGGCACAATAAGCTGGCTGATCATGGATCTTTACTGGAATGAGATTAATGAAGTTTTTGTCTAGATGTTCTATCATGGATGATAGGGTAGCCAATGCATCAGCGAACTCATTCTGGATTCTAGGAACATGCTGGAATTTCTTCTTTGTGAACCTCTTCCTCAGCTCCTGCACATGGTGTAGATATGGGAGTATCTTGTAGTTCTTGGTCTCCCATTCTCCTCGTACCTGATGTATAAGCAAGTCTGAATCTCAGATCACTAGAAACTCTTGAATATTCATGTTAATAGCCATCTTGAGCCCTAAGATGTAGGCTTCGTACTCGGCTATATTATTGGTACACGGGAACCTGAGTTTGGCTGACACCGGATAATGCTGACCGATTTTGATACTTGGACTGCTCCTATGCTGACTCTTTTGAAATTTGTTGCTCCGTCAAAAAACATTCTCCAGCCATCATAGGATTCTGCAATGTCTTCTCCTATGAATGATACGTCTTCATAAAGAAAATACATCTTCAGCGGTTCGTATTCTCCATCCACGGGTTTTTTGGCAAGATGATCTGCTAGTGCATGTCCCTTGATTGCTTTCTAAGTCACATAGACAATGTCAAATTCACTCAACAGGATTTGCCACTTGGCTAGCTTTCCAGTGGGCATGGGCTTCTGGAAGATGTACTTTAAAGGACCTATCCTTGATATGAGATATGTAGTGTAGGCACAAAAGTAGTGCCTTAGCTTCTGGGCCACTCAAGTTAGAGCAGAGCATGTGCATTTTAACAGAGAATATCAGTCTTCGTACAGAGTGAACTTTTTGCTGATATAGTAAATGGCCTACTCTTTCCTCCCCGTTTCATCATGCTGCCCCAGGACGCAACCGAAGGCACCGTCTAACACTGCGATGTATAGTAGTAGAGGTCTACCTGGCTCAGGCGGGACCAAAACTGGTGGTGTTGACAAGTATTCCTTGATTCTATCAAAAGCTTTTTGGCAGTCAATCGTCCATTTAGTAGCGGTATCCTTATTTAACATCTTAAAGATTGGCTCATAGATAACTGTAGATTATGATATAAACCGGCTGATATAGTTGAGTCTCCCCAAGAAACTCATCACATCCTTCTTGTTCTTTGGCGGTGGCAATTCTTGAATAGCTTTGACCTTTGATGGATCCAGTTCTATTCCCCGGTGACTCACAATAAACCCAAGCAATTTTCCAGCGGGAACCCCAAATGCACACTTTGCTGGATTCAATTTCAGGTTGTACCTTTACAATCTGTTGAAAAACTTCCTCAAATCTTCCATGTGATCAGTGGCCTTCTTGGACTTGATGATAATGTCATCTATATACACCTCGATCTCCTTGTGTATCATATCATAAAAAATGGTAGGCATAGACCTCATGTAGGTTGCCCATACATTCTTTAACACAAACGGCATCATCTTGTAGCAGTACATTCCCTATGGCATAATGAAAGCAGTTTTCTCAGCATCTTTTTCATCTATCCAGATCTGATGATAACCAGCGAAATAATCCACAAATGATTGTAATTCATGCTTGGCACAATTGTCGATCAGGATGTGTATGCTTGGTAAAGGAAAGTCATCTTTCGGACTAGCCTAGTTGAGATCTCGGTAGTCGACACAAACTCTAACCTTCTCGTCCTTCTTTGGTACTGGCACAATGTTAGCTAACTATGTCGGATACTCAACTACCCTAAGAACTTTAGCTTTGACCTGCTTGGTAACTTCTTCCTTGATTTTCAAACTCATATCAAGTTTGATCTTTCTGAGCTTTTGCTATACCGGCGGACATGTTGGATTAGTTGGTAGTTTATGAGCCACAGTAGACGTGCTCAGGCCCGTTATGTCATCATACGACCAGGAGAATATGTCCTCGTATTCTCTTAGAAATTATATGTATTCCTTCTTTTTTGATGACGATAAGCGAACGGTGATTCATGTTTCTTTGACATTCGTTTCATCCCCCAGATTAACAATTTCGGTATCGTCCAGGTTGAACTTAGGTCGATTTTTAAAGTTCTTAACTTCTTTAACAATCTCTTCAGGTATGTCATCTTCCTCTGAATCTATGTCTATTTGTCACAGTCATTAGTTCATCAAGATAAGTAATAGTAAATGTTGTATAAGTAAAGTAATGAGAGAAAATAATAAGAGTGTTGATTCATAAGGAAAATCGAAATGCTTTAATAAATTCCATAGCTGTTTTGAACATTGAAAATCTTACTGCATAAATCAAAAATACGAAAGAAAAAATTAACTAGTAATAATAAAAGATAGTGCATGATGCTTGTTCAGCCTTGCTACCCCGAGGCTCGCCGGACTCTGGTGGTTCTGATGGTCCAGTTATTGAGACATGCTCCTCTACTTATGTCCTATATGGAAGGGCCTTCCTCCCCCTCCTCCCCGAGAACGGCACAACAATCCATGTCATCGTCTTCTAGGAACAAATTCCTCACTATTGCTAGTGCTTCCTCTCCTTCTGACCCATAGATAACATCGGCCGGTTGGAAAGTCTGTTCCAAACGTGGTATTGGCTGCTCCAATGGACAGTAAGGACCGTGCCATGGTGGTGACCAGTGGTTCAATCTTTCCAGGTATACTCATATCCCATACCGAAGGTGGTGCCGTGTTTCTTGAGTTTTATGGGCTTAGTGATTCATTGGAGGTTCTTGCTAAGCCCCTTGCCAAGTTCATATCCACTCCAGTTCAATATGCTCTCAATTTTGTTTTCCCACCATTTGTCCTTATCAACAACGTTGACTCGCTCGATGTGGTGCTAGGTCTCCCCACCTATTTTTCTTCTACCTCCGATTGTCGGGATGGTCTAGCGACTGTATATGGGAACTTTATCATCGCCGTGAATGATCACCTCCTGGTGATTCCACTCAAACTTTACTACCTGATGTAATGTTGATGCTACGGCCCCAGCGACATTAATCCATGGTTGCCCCAACAGCAGATTGTAAGATGCTGGCATGTCTATCACTTGAAAATCAACATCAAACCAAGTAGGCCCCATTTGCAAACACAGACTAATTTCCATAATAGTGGACCTATGGGAACCATCAAAACCTTTCACATTGATGGCCCCGTCCTTGATCTCGTGTATCCCTTACCCAACATCTTGAGTGTTACCAACAAACAAATGTTGAGGCTAGACCCTCCATCAATCAGGATTCTGGTGATAAAATAATCTTCGCATTGTACGATGATGTGCAATGCCTTGTTGTGACTCAACCCTTCTGGTAGCAGCTCATCTTCATGAAAAGTGATCTTGTGACTTTCCAATATCTGTCCTACCATGTTAGCCATCTCTCCGCCGGTGATGTTGCTTAGCACATATGCTTCGCTCAGTACCCTTAACAGGGCATTCTTGTGTGAATCGGAAGCAAAGCAAGGATAGAAATTTACGTCGGTGTTTTTTTCATCTAGTCAATTACCGAGTATTCCTTAGCCTGTATCTTTCTCGAGAGATCATCTGGCTTGGTCTCAATGATGGGTGTTCGGTTGGAGGCCTGCTTGCTCGACTCAACCAGATGTTCCGGGGTATAAACTCTACCAGTTCTCATCATACCCTTTGCCACAATATCCTCTCCGAACCTAACCTTGCCTTTCCTTCTTGCCTCGGTTGTATAGTCCTATGGTATAGCCTTATTGTGGAATGGAGTTATGGTCGACATCGCCACTGGAATCGGCGTGGATACCATTACTCCCAACAGAGCATGTACCTTGGGTGGTAAAAGTACAACTTCGAATGGTATAGGTATATTTACTGGAGTCACAAATTCGACCCCAATTGATGTTGGTATCTTTGCAGAGGACGGTGCTTCAAACTCAAGTGTCATGGACATATTTACCTCGGTATCCCTAAAGGGCTATCTGGACTAGGTGTAAAACTACAACCATCTGGACTACCATCTGGAATGGTGTAGGTGTAAAACTGCAACCATCTAGACTACAATCGGATTAAGGGTGACTATTGGCTTCTTTGGGTCGTCACCTTATGTGATCAAACCGATCGATCCCTTAGGATCCCAATCATCGTCTATTTCAATCATGTGAATGCATCCTCCCTTGTGGTCTGGCATAGGGTTATTGCGGACATTTGGAGCAAGTTCCTTTGACACTATAATATTTTTATCAATTAAAGTATGGATCTTATCTTTCAGATAATAGTATTCATCAATGGTGTGTCCATTTATGCCGAAATGGTATGCACAATATTTATTTGGATTAACCCACTAAGAAGGGTTCTCCGGAGCAGCAGGGATAGGGGTGACATAACCAGCAGCTTTGAGTCTTTCATACAATTGGTCGATAGGTTCATCAATAGTCGCGTATTATTTCGGAGGCCTTCGGTCAAAGTTCAATCGAGGTATAGGGAAGTTTTGGCATGTAGGAGGGGATTGATAGTGGACTGGTTGAGTGTTGTAGGATTGGTAAACATGTGCAGGTTGGGAATATCTGGGTGAAGTAGGCTGATATGTGGGAGGTGGAGGTGATTGATAAGTGGGTGGTGTAGTTTGGTAAGAGGGTGAGGGTGCTTGGTAGTTCGGAGTAGGCTGATATGTGAGTGGAGGCATTGGATAGATTTGGTATTTGATAGGATATTTGGTTCTCTATACAACCATTACGTCCCCTACGTCTCTTTACTTGGACGCACCACCAGACTATAAAGCCTTATTTATAGCTTGCACGGCCTCAAAGTTTGTAACTATACCACTTTTGATGTCCTTTTCGATCCTTTCTCCTAGCTTTATAATGTCAGAAAATTTGTGACCCTCGATCATCATCAGCCTTTCATAATATTGTGGGTCTTGAGCCCAGACCAAGAATTTGTTCATTTTTTCATCTTCTAAGGTAGGTCTAACATTAGCAACTTTGGACCTCCAGCGAGTAGCATACTCGCGGAATGTTTCTATGGGCTTCTTCTTTAGATTTTGAATATAGCACACATCTGGCGCATTCTCCGTGTTGAACCTGAACCTGTCTATAAAGTCGGACGCCATGCTTACCCAGTTCGACCACTTCTTTGGATCTTGGCTAATGTATCAAGATAAAGCATCTCCCTTCAAGATCCTTATTAAAAGCTTCATGCAAATTTTCTCGTCTTTTCCTACTCCAATCAGCTTGTCACAGTACGTTCTCAAATGGACCATTGGATCCCATATACCATCAAACATCTCGAACATAGGAGGTTTGTACCCCTCGGGTAGTTCGACATCGGGTTGTATACAAAGATCTTCGCAGTTCAGCCCTTCAATTCCCTTACTTCCTTCAACGCCTTGAATTCAGCTAGTCAATTTCTTAAGTTCTTCGGCCAAGTTTTTGATGAGCAAGCCTTTATCATCAGGCTCGGGTGTGTTCGATATGGATTGGGTGGAGTGTGGCATAGTCTCCACGTAGATGGGGGTGTTATAGTGGGTGTGGCAGTGATCATTTGTGGAGTTTTGGGGTTCTGGGATGAGTAGTGGTGTGTTATTTGAGGTACGGCACGTGTTGCAGTGGTTGTGACGAGCGGTATGGCTTTGTGGCTTTGGGATATTTTAGTGGCAGTGTGGGGTTCTCAGCATTTTGGAAATTAACATCTGGAGTGGTGAGGGAAAATGACAGATTTGCTAGATTCCGAAGCTGGTCAAGTTCTTCCTGAACTTTCAGCAGCTTTTGTTCCAGTTGGGATGCATTTTCCTTGGGAACCAGAGTACAGTGACCATGAGTGACCTCTAGCAGTTCAGTTGAGTTTTCCTTTCTGGCATTGTTCAAATCTTCCATCTTCCCTTTGTTCTTGTTTTTAACGGGACTAAGAGGAGGAGTAGGTGGAGGGCCCCTGGATCTCGTGGAATAAAATGATGTTGCTAGAGTGTACGAACTAACCTTTGGGGAGGGGAAATAATAAACAAAAGTAAAAACAAAAAGTTAATAAGTTAGTGAGGATTATAAAAAAATGTTGCAATATTTAAATACATAGTGCAGGAATGTAAAACGTGTCCTAATTTGGGGACCTCTTTGTGCCCGAGGTAGGCCTAGAAACAAGTTGATTTAGAGAACTTGGAATGCTAAATGCCTCATTTTATTGATAGAAAATAAGACAAATCCCAAATCGACACTAAATACAGGAAGTAAAAGTCACTAATGGCCATTGGCCTTATTACATTTCATAAAAAGAAGAAAACTCCTATCTATTTGGTCCCAGAAGGACCTTTCCCAGATTCGGCATCCCTGGCTCCATCGAACAGCTTTCCCAACTCACGAAGTCCCAGCAGTAGGTAGGCTTTGGCTAGATGTCCCCCTTCATTTCCCTCAGTAGTTTTGCAGTCTTCAACCCACTTGAGAAATTTCTTCTCCAACTCCACTATGCCCCATTCCAAATACCCCAGTCACTTCTTGGCACTGACAGCCACATCCTTCTATTCCTCAATTAGCTTTTTATTGGCTTCTTGTATCTCACAGTGCTCTCTTTTGCATTCCTGGATCCTCTTGCATATCTGATTGTATTTGACATGTGCCTCGGCCTTTTTATCTATGATCATGTGACCTCGAACAAATATAGGCTGGCCCAGACCATTATGATTATCCTCCAACCAGCCTGAATAGTAGGAAGTACAGCAAATGTGGTATCTGTCTGGCTCGATGGTATCTCTTCCCATGATAATCTTACAGTGCCACATATGCTGAGCTTGGCACTTGTAAGGACTATCATCATCCTGGAAGTCATCCCTAAAGTGACTCATCTTGTCGACCATGGGTACAACCTGCTTCCTACCAGCTTGCCTCATAACCCGGAGATGTACGTAAGGATATGCTCGTCTTAGACTGATTAATATCAGAAAAGTTGCATCTCTGGATCGGGCGATGAACTCCTTGTCGGAAACCACTCGAACATCCATTGTACCTGGTCCTCAGTCATATTGTCAAAGAGCTCGACCCATTCTCTATAATTCTCTGGTTGAGCGGACATGTTGGGCATGTAATTCATTCGCCTTGGATGATAGAAGGCTATATGATCATCCTAGTCCCTTCGCTGAATCTCTTGTCGATATTCACCCTTATGGAGATGCTCCATGAGCCAAAGTTGAAGTAGCAAATTGCAGCCTTCGAAGTGTTTGGCTTCTTGCTGGCACTTCTCCAAAGCTCGGTATATTTCCGCAATGATCATGGGCACAATACTGAATGGTTTCCTACCAATTCCCTCCATTATAGTTTTAGTTACCATGGCTAGTCTGGTGTGGATTCTTGCCTTCTTCATTTGAAACATGATCAATCCTAGGAAACAAAACATGAAAACAAAGACCCTTCGATGAATATGCCCTAATGATATAATGGCAAACTCGTCGGGATAGGTACGGTAGGATTTTCTATGACCGTACCTCTCATACAAATAATCAAAAGGGATATAGGAGTCTTTCAGACATGTCAATTCTGGATTCTTCTTCAAACCCATCATTTTGAGGAAACCCCTGCCGTTCTGGTTCTCGGGCATTAGCAAACCCGGAGTTTCCCATGGTATATCGGCCAATCCTCCTATTTTTTCTAGCAAGGGTGTCATTTCAATGTCCCCGAAGCGGAACACAGACCTCTCACAATCCCAATACAAAGTGGCAGCTTCTATGATCTTGTTTTTGGGTTGGATTTCCAGGAGGAAAGGTAGATTTCTCAGATATTTTTGGACAAGAGTCTGATCACTAGAGTGAAGTCCTCCCACCAGCTTAGCAATTTTGGATGGGTGTTAGTGACCATGCCGAATCTGGGGACTTCGTGCCTCATATTTTTGCAAGACAAAAGGTTTAGGCCCTTATCTCCACCGGACTCGAATATTTAAATATCAATAAGTGGCATAAAAGCATTTAGTTCTCCAAATAAATGCACAGAACATGAACATGTCTGTTTGGGTTTTAGGGAAACCCGGTGGACTTTGGACAAGGCTATCTTAAAGAGTTATTATTCAGACAACATAACTGACTCGGCTAGGTTTGACCATGATGCATGCACAGTTTAAACAGAGTAAGGTTTCTATGAGGTTTTAGACCGGTACCCTTGAGCGGACAACTCAAGGGAGAAAGGCACGGAACCGTCGACTACACCATTGATCGACTGGTTTTTCCGCAAATTTGCCTTTTTCGGATTTAGAGGTGATAATATCGGAAGGGCGCAACCACTCATTATAAGCGTTGCTATAGGATTTATTTGGCACGAGTGGAATATGATGTTGAGCATGATTATGCAACAATTAAAGGAGTGTTGTCACGTATTTGCACGTTTAAGAAAGCAGTAAATACAAAAATTTCATAATTTAAAGTGGAAATGAAGGAAAAAAACAAAAAGACAAGTCAGTTTTGCAATCAAAAAGGAAATTGAATGCTTAAAAAAAATAAAATAATTGCGTGTAAAGAAACACAAATTCACAATAATAGTCTGAAATGGTAAAAGCCTAAAATTCCCCAGCAGAGTCGCCATGCTGTCGTGCCCCCTTTTTCATCCGCGCAAATCGGGATTATGACATTTTGAGGGACAAATCGTTCCTTTTGGGAACTGGGTTTGCATTTGAAGAGTTGCCACCTAATGATTAGGGTGCATTAGGACACCAAAAGAGTTTGATTTGGATAACCAGAGATTGGGTAAGGGCTTGAAATTATTCTAAGGGGAAGGTGTTAGGCACCCCTCAGAATCCACTAATGCGGTTCCCAGCCAGATAATTATTGTGAATTGAGGTGCAATTAACATATAGGCAGATAAGGCTCAAATGAGAGGGGATTTCACATATAATTGGTTTGAAAGAACAATTAGAAAAGCTAATTATAAATAAGGAGTTAAAATGCTAGAATAAAAGAAATAAAAAATAAAGGAAGGGGGTCCTAGGTTTATTTAAAATATGGATCACTCCACATAATGTCTGGCAATCACTCCTCAATGAGGGGCTACACGTGACATTATCGCGTGGTCATCATATCCATATCTACCCTTCCCACCCCGTTAAGGTATTTAAAGCGCAGATTGGTCTCGATTACTTATTGTATGCTATTACCCATCCCGCTCATGTCAGTCCTGGAGGCACTTAGGACTACTAATCCTAAAAGGGAAGGATATTAGGCTTATTTGGAGTTTCAAAGGTAAAAACTCTAGGCGACATACAAAACACATATTGCATATTTGGGGGAAAACATATAGACAAATAAAATGCTCATATATACCTCCTTAAACAAACAAATGCATATAATTAGCATGACTTGCACATACTGTTTAGGTCTGATTAAAATACCAAAGACTAGGGAGTTTAAACGTTGAGGCAGATTGGTTTATTACATAACTCAGATAAGAAGTCGGAATCAGGCCTACCTGCTGATTGTAATAATTAACATAAGTGGATTCAGTTTACAGTTATTACTATAAGGCTTGCCTAAGTGTTCAGACGAAGATCCTATAGGCATGGTATCTACTGAATTCAGAAGGTGATAAGACAGAAAAACTCAAAATGAATTATTTGAGATCGTATAGGCATGCTTGCTAAACTTTGTTAAGTTAGGGACTTAGATTATCAAAAGAGATGCAGAGTTGAACAAATTGATTATAGGTTCTGCAGGTGATAGTATATATTATTACTGATTTTACATCTAGCATTGAGTGAAGCGAATCAGATTTATTTAGAAACTCATATAGGCATGTTTTCTACACGTTGCTGGTTTTAGACACTTATAGGCGTGGTTTTAAAATGCAGAAAACCTTATAGACATGGTATCTGAATGTAGAAACTTATTTTAAACCTTATAGGCATTGTATCTAAATGCAGAAACTTGTTTTAAACCTTATAGGCAGGGTATGTAAATGCAGTTTGAATTATGCAGAATGACATTAGAACAATCCTATAGGCATGATTTCTAGGTGAAGTTTGAATATGCAGAATTATAACAGTCCTATAGGTATAATTTCTAAGTGAAGTTTGAATATGCAGAATTATAACATTCCTATAGGCATAATTTCTAGGTGAAGTTTGAATATGCAGAATTATAATAGTCCTATAGGCATAATTTCTACCCTTGACATGCATAAATACCCACCCTTTTTCACTAGCCAAACCCCAAATGTTTATTACAACTTATTACAAACCAAGAATACCAAATACATCAGAAAATATAAAGAAAAACAATTACAACCAGAGGAAGCTTGATTCTTGACTTCCTGTTTGAGTTACGAGATAGACCAACTCAAAGATAACTGATCCAAAGACTTTATCAGAATTGGATGTGTCAGAGTTCCCTAAAGGACTCAATAGGACCCCGGGCAGTGCTCACACCCAAGCTTTAAAATCAGAATAGGGACAAGTGCATTGTGAAAGTGCCAGCCCTCAAGTGTCCAAGTTCAGAAGGAGCTCATAGGTCCCAAAGCAGGGCTCACAAGAAGGGGGTAGAACTTAAGTCTAAGAGAGAGTGGAAGTGAAGAAATAGAGCTTTAAGAACTAAGGAAGTAAAGAAGAGGGAAAGGGGTGCTGGAAACAGTTACAGAGTTGATAACTTTACACAAAAGGGGTCAGGGGTTGGGAACCTATTGCAGAGAGCCTATGTACTTAGACCATCTCCAAGGCTACTCTATTTCTTGCACCAAATCCAAATTTGGTGCAAGAAATGGTATTTTTTTCCTCTCCAATGCAACACTTATTCTTGACTATTTTAGAGCATGAAAATTTGGTGCAACACTATTCATTACTCTAAATTTGGTTTAATATTGTTTTATTCAATCTTTTTATTTTTTGGACTTTTAAATTATCATTTATTGTGTATATAATTAATTTTTATATTAACATCTTTATAATTTTAATTTTATATCCTATGTTTTGATATACTAATTTTTGTATATATTATATTTATATAAAATTATAAGTTAATTTTATTATTATTATAATTGTATAAAAAGAAATATAACCATTATTTAAAAATAATAAATGCAAATGTAAGATATCTAATGTTGCTAAAATTGAAAAGTGAACAATTTTTAGCTCGACACAAAAAAATTAAGAATAAAGATGCGCATTTCGCACTTTGTAATGCATTAATCGAGCATTTATGGGAGAATAGAGGCGAAACTTAAATATTTATGTGGTACTTAAATTAAATTTGACTATGATGTAATATTTATTTAATTATCTTTTATCAATGATTTCACTTTTAGTTAATCTATCCTTTATTATATAAGTGGTGAATGTAAATTATATATAATGAATATGGAAAAAAGAAAAAAGATAGTATTAGTTTGAAGGAGATAAAAAATAGTTTGAAGTAAATAGAAGATAATAATGTAATATATAAGAGAGAGAGAGAGAGAGAACATTTAGTATAAAAAATAGTGTAACGGTTGGAGTAAATTTGGTGTTACACCATTTTGGTGTGAAATTTGGTGCAAGAAATGGTGCTAGCCTTGGAGATGGCCTTAGTGTGACGACCCGGCCCGTCGTCTCATGTGTTATTGCTCTGTTTCCCCCATTTCATGCTTCTTCATGTTTCTTTATTGGTATGTGGTGTGTTAGAGTTGATTTGGATTGATTTTGATAAGAAATGAGGCACTTAGTCTCTTTAAGGAAAGGTTAGTTTGGAAAAGTCAACCGGATGTTGACTTGTGAGTTAGAGGGATCGGAATTTATTTCCAATGATTTGGTTAGCTTCGGGGGATGATTTGTGACTTAGGAGTGCAATCGGAATTGATTTTGGAGGTCCGGTGTAGAATTAGGCTTGAATTGGCGAAGTTTGAATTTTGGCGAATTCCGGTTGATAGGTGAGATTTTGTTCCGGGGGTCGGAATGGAATTCCGAGAGTTGCAGTAGCTCCTTTAGGTGATTTTGGATGTGCGGGTAAATTTCAGGTCATTTGGAGGTGTTTTGGTCGGGTTTTTGATCGAATGTGTGTTTCGGAAGTTTTGAAGAAACTTAGGCTTGAATCCGATGTGAAATGGTGATTTTAGTGTTTTTTGATGTGTTTTGAGGATTGGAACAAGTTCGTATGATGTTTTGGGGTATGTTGGTGTTTTTGGTTGAGGTCCCGGGGGCCTCGGGTAATTCCGGGTGGCTAAACGGATCATTTTTGGACTTGAGGAATTGCTGGTTTTTCCAGCTATGGTATTGCAGAAAGTCCCTTCTTCGCGTTCGCGTGTGTGTGTCGCGAACGCGTAGGGCAAAGTGGGGAGGCCTGGAAAGTGTTCATCGCATTCGCTTTGGGGCTACGCGTTCGCATAGATTGAGTTCCTGGTGTTTCGCGTTCGCGTTTGGGTGCATCGCGTTCGCGTAGAGTTAAGTAGAGGGCCAGCCTATGTGTGCTTCACGTTCGCGTATATGCGGTCGCGTTTGCGTAGGTTTGGGGCCCAAGCCTTCACGTTCGCGGGGGAACAGATGCGTTCGCGAAGGGAAATTTTGGTCAGAGAAAAAGTTATGCATCGGGAACGCGAGTGTGGTCTCGCGTTCGCATAGAAGGAAATGGGCATCAGAAGGGTTATTAATTGATATTTCATCCGCGAGCCTATGTTATTTTTCCTCTATTATTGAGCAATTTTGGAGCTTGGGAGAGCTAATTGAAGAGGGATTCAAGGAGGATTGATTGGAGGTAAGTTCCTTAGCCTAAATACACGAGATTATGTTAGATTTAACATGGAAATTGGTTGAAATTCACCAAAAAGGGGTAAAGTTAGGGCTTGAGTTTTTGATATTTCAAATTGGAATTTGATAGGTCATTTGAGCTCGGATTTGGAAGTTCTTGGTATGTATGAACTCGTGGAGAGACGAGGAATCCGGTAAAGTAAGTTTTGTAATTTTTTGAGAAGTGGGCCTGGGGCTCGGGTTTTCTAGTTTCGAGATTTTTGCTATTTCTCGATTGCTTTTGATTGGGTATTGTTCCCTTGGCATAATGTAATGTATTCGCTCTGATTTTGGTTAGATTCGACGCGCCTGGAGGCCAATTGAGGGGAAAAGGCGTTGCGAGCGAAGAATTTCATCGGTTCGAGGTGAGTAATACTTGTAAATGATATCCTGAGGGTTTGAAACCCCGGATTTGCACATCATAGTGCTGTATTGAGGTGACTTGCACGCCGGATATGAGCGTGGGGTAGAGCACCGTTGGGGAACTGTGACATGGTCCGTCCCGGTTGTTGATTTTTACTGCGTATTTGACTCAAATTATTTGTTATCATCATAATTCGGACTGATTGACATGTTTGGGGCTTTGTGCCAACTATGTGATTCCTTCGGGGATTGATATCACTGTTTTGCATTATTGCATATTATTTGATCTCGGTCCAAGGTTTAATACTATTTTACAAAAACTCAGCCATTTTTCTAAGACTTGAGAACTTAAACAATATTTTATTGACGTTTCGAGCTGAGGAATATCATGTTAATATTGCCCAAGTGGCTTATGTGCATTTCTGGACTGAGCATGGATCGGGCTGCGCGCCGCAGTAGTATTATAGTGATTTTTGAGTATATGGATGGCTCGGGCTGCACGCCGCAGTGATGATATATGTATATTGAGGTCGAGAGCCTATTTGATGCCACGAGATGGCTGATATTGCGCTTGGGTTGTAGGAGCCCCTCCAGAGTCTGTACACACCCCAGTGAGCGCCGGATCGGGCTGCACGTCGCATCGACACTGTATTGATATTGAGGCCGAGGGCCTGGTTGATGCCACGATATGGCTTGATTATAGCGCTTGGGCTATTGGAGCCCCTCCGGAGTCTGTACACACCCCTAGTGAGCGCCGTCGACGATAAATAAATGGAGTGAGCTGCACGTCGCAGCGGGTACTGGAATGTACCGTTATTTACATTGCATTGCATTCATGCATTTATTCACTATTCGTTGTTTGTGTTGTTTCTTGAGATATATGTTTGCTGTTCTGGTATTGTCTGATCACTCTTAAAAAGGATAAACCTTAGACAATGGTAACAATGACACTGTACGATGCGTCTGGTCAGGTAACAGCGGCTGACCGGGAACAAGGATATTGCCCGAGGGGTGGATTTCTGTGCATAGTGTCACAAATTATTTTGAAAGCATCGTTTGGTAACCGTTGAAGAGATCATCTTCAAAAGAGGTTTAAAACAGAGCCAAGATATTTCTAAAGTTTTTCACAAGTTTTCACTGTTTTTCCCCATTTAAAGGTTCTTCTCTGCTCCTATACAGCATGACGATATGTTTTACGTAATTCTTACTGCTCAGTTATTATTTAATTTTATTACTTACTGAGTTGGAGTACTCACTTTACTCCCTGTACCTCGTGTGCAGATGCAGGTACTTGACCACCCGATAGCGGGTTTTGAGCTTATTGAAGATTTGTTATCATAGCTGAGCCAGGTGACCGCTAGCATACGCGGCACCAGATCTTCTCCCTTATTTTATGTTGTTCATGTTATTTTCAGACTTTGTTCCTATTTCCAGACTTGTAGTACTTTAGTGAACTCTGTAGTATCTCATAACTAGTGACACCCCGAGGTCGGGCTGTGACGGGATGGTTCCCTGTTCATATCATTGTTTTTCCGCGCTTCTGATTATTCTAATCATGTTTTAGCTTTATAATTGTTAAATAATTGTTAAAAGGAAGCGTTTGTTTTATTGGATGGCCTTGTCTTCACGAGAGGCGCCATCACGATCGGGTTTGGGATTTGGGGTCGTGACAAGTTAGTATCAGAGCCTAGGTTACTAGGTCTCAAGAGTCATGAGCAGGTTTAGTAGAGTCCCACGGATCAGTACGGAGATGTCTGTATTTATCCTTGAGAGGCTGCAGAACCTTTAGGAAAACTACACATTCATGAATTCTTATCGTGCGTTCCCGATTCAGCTTGAAAAGAAAACTCTTGAAATTCCTTCCACGCGAGTGTATGCACACGTGAGCGCTCAGTATCAGATGTGCCTTGATGGCTTGTGATTCCCTGATCTAGGGGCAAGATGTGATTTGTATGAGTTGATGTTGGGCCAATCTGGAGGACTTGAGGCCGAATCTTTGCTTATGGCTTGAGCACCAAGGTGCTGATTTTGTGAGCTGGTGTTATGAACTTATATGTTCAGTATTGTCCCTAATTGTGGGAATGGCGGCTGGATAGCTATGTAATGAGTATGTTGGTACTGTGTAATGTTTCTATATGACTTGGTAATGACGAAGAAGTCTGCAGGATAGTAGATGGACTGTTAAGTGATTCAATTCCTATTGTGGCTGGATGTGTAGCATGAATTATGGGCACGGGAAGAATATTTTTGTACCTCCTAGTTGAGAAGTGAAGTGCATTACATGTGGCGGTATGAGTTCTGACTCAGGAAGACTAAATTGACTGTGTAACGTATATGATGGTGGAAGGTATGCCGAGGTACTAAATTGAGGCAAAGGTGGGTTATCTCTTGCGGGTTGTTCTTAAGTGGTATGATCCGTATGCGTATGTTAGAAGGTCGCATGTGTAATTGAAAGGTACGTATTGAAATTTGAGATTTCGGGTCGCTTAAGAGAATGGGCATAATGGTTGCGGGAATGAATATGAGATTTGCGGAAGATATACCGTATTAGATGACCTGTGTTTTCACAACCCTATAAATGATTTGAGAGTAATCTCACTATGTTATTGTGGCATCAATGGAGTAAAAGTGTTATGAGCTATTGAAATATTTTGGTCTATGGCTTCGAGCCAAGTTGGGGAGGTTACTGTGGATTAGTTGATTGCACGGTCATGTGCTATGTTGGTTCCGTTTTGAGATATGCTGGCGAATCAGTTCTGGTTGTAGAAATTGAGCCGAGGATGGCACGAGTGAAGCAAATTTTGACAAAGGTTATATGATACTTCGTAGGAGTGTTGAAGCAATAGGATGTCTGGAGTTATTATGGATAAAGAAGGCTCAGTGTATTGAGAAGGAAGATGTTTGTTGTTATTTGAATGAGATCATGTTATGCGGCGTCAGAGTACTAATAAGGCATGAGTAGTTCTGTTCGTTAAGTCAGATAATTTACAGTTGTGTAAGAGTGAATGACTCTTGAGAATGGTTTTATTGTGTCCAAGATTTGGCATGTAATAATCAGGTGTCTTAAGGTTGGGTATGTGGCTAGGGACTGTGTTTT
>MU665739.1:10058-32581 GCA_026770625.1 Nicotiana glauca
AATTAAAATAAAATTGCACAATTTTGACATTAAATGCTAAAAAATGCGAAAGATGCCTATTTTTGTGATTTTTATTTTTGTAAAACAAACTTGATTACTCCTAGTTGTAGAATTAAATTCTAAATGCAAAATGCGATATATATTTTTATTTTTATTAATTTAAACAAACAAACACGGACAGACAAATACAAATAATAAAAGAAAAATAACGCAAAATCCACAAAAATCACACACAAACCAAAACTATTTTATTTGAATTTTTGGGAGTAATTCTCATATAGGGAAAAAATCACGTGCTCACATGTGTCACACCTCCTTTTTACCTACACCCCCGAGAGCGTATAAAATAAGGGAGTTTTTCTAATTAAAGGACAATCGAAACGGGATTCATTTATTAAGAGATTCAAAGTCGCCACTTGGGAGATTTATGGTGTCCTAAGTCACCATTTAAATCCCGAGTCGAGGAAAGGGTTGACTCTGATTCACAGTCCGCGAACCAGAAATCCAGGTAAGGAATTCTGTTAATCCGGGAGAAGGTGTTAGGCATTCCCGAATTCCGTGATTCTAGCACGGTCGCTTAACTGTCATATTCGGCTTCATTATATGATTTTAGAACATTTGAACCTATATGCTCATATTATCTTCCGACCGCTTTCGTTTAATTTTTTTAAAAGAATATTGAACGTCGTTTAAAACGTATTTTTGGATTACGTCACATGAAATGCACCCGAATCCTCGACACATTTTATTCAACGTTTTGGGATTCAGATTTGTGCCACATGAAATGCACACCCGAATTTTAGGAAGGTAAAATTATTAAAAAATGCGCCTAAAGTGATTAACGTGTTATTAACTTTGCGGGAGGCCATGAAAATTCGCTAAATAGCACGTCCCTAGTTCTAAATATTTTTAATGGGGTAATTAAAGAGGGCCACGCAATTTATGAATTTTGTTTGGTGCTGCGCACCTCATTTTGTTTTAAAGGCAAACCTAAAGGAACTACGATTTTTCTATTAAGTATTGTCTCTAGAGGGCCTAATTAATTAGCATGGTTAATAAACTACTGTTAAAAGTATTCAAATGAATTCGGGCCTCAAGATCAAGTCCAAACTCAAACAAAAGGATCTCCATCATTGAAAACCCCTTTAATTTGAGCTTACTACTTAACTTGAAAGGCCCAAACTTACATTAAATCAACTATTTCAAATATGAATTAAGCTCTCAGCACCTTGGGTCTCAAATCAGTCCCAAAATGAGGAAGCTTAGTAAGGTTTTAGTAGGAACCGCCCGGTCGTGGGCCTATATACAGGCCCAAAAGTCGAAAGTAAGCTGTAAACTGGGACTCAGTGATTTAAATCACTTGGGCTTCTGATTATATCGTTAAGCCCAAAACCTCACCTTTTAAAATATGTACCGCCTTGGCTCTTGTAGGAGCCCAAACTGATGTTAATTCGTAGGCTTGTTTAACAGTTTTCAACAAACAAATGCACAATTCATTTAAATCAAACACTAGCTCTTAAGTACTTAATTATTCAATTCATTCAGTTTCTTCAACCTATTGGTATATTGATAACTAACGTAATTAATCTGAAATTCGACAGCCTTTTAGTTGCAACTAATACACTTTAAATGTACCTAATCATGACTGGAAACATGAGTACTTATTGAAATACTACTTTTTATATTGTTTACTTATGAGTTTTTGACTCAATGAACCTTCAAACTAACGTATAATATAGCATGAGTCTGAAATTTCCTACTGTTATAATTCAGTGATACAGTATGACATGGAATTTGAATTCAAAAGGCACCTGTGAATGAACTAAAAAAAACTACTAGCTACTTTTACAAAAGATGTTGTTTCTGCACTAAACTAAACTGTACTAAACTGACATCATTTTTGTAGGATATTTCTATAGTTCTAAAAGAGTCCAACAGTCCAAATTAGTACAAAATAGGCAATTGTCCAAATAACACTATTAAGCTAAACATCTAAGCTAATGACTGTCGCACCTCCTTTTTACGCCTACCGCACCTGCGAAGGGCGTCGTAAAGGGAGTTTTTCCAATTAAAGGACAATCGAAATGGAATTTATTATTAAGAAATGGAGTCGCCACTTGAGAGATTTATGGTGTCCCAAGTCACCAGTTTGAATCCCGAATAGAGGAAAAAGTTGACTCCGTATTACAGTCCGCGAACCAGAAATCCGGATAAGAAATTCTGTTAACCTGGGAGAAGGTATTAGGTATTCCCGAGTTCTGTGGTTCTAGCACGGTCGCTCAACTGTCATATTTGGCTTAATTATCTGATTTTTTAAAGCATGCTCA
Source organism: Nicotiana glauca (assembly GCA_026770625.1). Taxonomy (NCBI): domain Eukaryota; kingdom Viridiplantae; phylum Streptophyta; class Magnoliopsida; order Solanales; family Solanaceae; genus Nicotiana; species Nicotiana glauca. The sequence goes on from MU665739.1 coordinate 12,386, forward strand.
AACCTATGTGTGTTTTTACCTTTTAACCGCTTTTGATTATTATTATTTTATAAGAATTGCAACGTCGTAAAAATGCGTCTCGAACCACGTCATACCAGTGCACCCATGGTTGTCAACACATTTCGACTCCGTTGAGATTTGGATTTGGATCACATAAATGTGCACCAGAGTTTAAGAAGGTAAAATTATTAAACCGCGCCTAAAGTAACTAACGAGTTGTTATCTTTGGGGAAGGCCGTGAAGTTTGCTAAATGGCCCGTCCCGATTTTTAAAGATAAAAATATTAATCAAATGAGGGCCATGAGTTTTGAGATTTTGATTGGCACGACATGCCTCGAATTATTCTAAACGGTTGCACTCAATTTAAAGCAAAATTACAGATATTTGGATATTGTCTATTTTTCTAAACCAATTTGAGGTTACGCGTGACGCAATTGCTGAATTAATTGATCGTTAAACAATCCAAAGGGAATTCACATATGGATACACGTCTGAAAGAATAAAATGACATAAACCATGACCAAAATCTTATTTCAACAAACTTGAATTTGTAAATATGAAAAATTAACTCAAATCAGAACTTGCCATTTTACTTATTTAAGCATCTGTTCATCACATTTACTACCTAAACATATAAAACTTTCAAAAGGTCTAAAGTTATCCATTCAAACTTTCTTAAAGATGTTAATATTTTGAAAAGAAGTTCTGAAACTTAACATACATGCAATTTTAGTATTCCTAAACTAACTGGACTAGAGAATTGCACTGGTGAAATCATGAAATTACTTGAACTTACGTTTAAAAATTATGGAAAACAAACTCAATGTTTAAAAAGCTGCTACTGACCATTATCATCTAAGATTTAACCTTATTTGCTAATACATTTCCATTTAACTTGATGCACACAATCCACTTATTAGAACTTACTAACACAAATCAAAACAGTCCAGTACAAACTACATAGTACAAATCAATTTAAAACCGTCCTAATTAATATGATATCCTAACTCTGAATATTAAAAGCTACAATAACTCGGAACAAATCTAAATAAGCAAATAGCAATCCCCTTTTCCTTGATTTCCCACATCATGCATACATTTAAACCAAAGTTCCACATTCAACTGGAGATAAAGAGTGTGTACCTGGAATATAACGAAAAGATGAGAATCAACAGCAGCAGTAACAATACAACACAGCAAATATAACAGCAACCCCAAGCAGAACCAGAATTAACCCAAATTTAGACCCAAAATTCCAATGAAACAATGTTCAGTTATACACTCAAATAGACTGATCCAAAAAATTTAAAAAATGTTGTTTTAGACTTAAAGCTCTCAAATTTTTAGAGTATTTTTTTTTAGCTTCAACAATCTGAAGAAGTTCTTTTTTTAAAAATAGTCCCCTTTTCCTACTGATTTTCAGCCCTTAAATGGGCATCCAGTTAGTTCACAAATTATTGCAAATCCACCATCAAATTATCTCTTTATTTCTTTAATCACCCCATTACCCTAATGTCTTTTTATTTAATCAATAGTGCTCATTTCAGCCCTTAAAATAAGTATTTAGTGCAATTTCCACTAAGAATGGTCTCTATTAAGTCCATTAGTGTCCTACCCATTAATTAGCAGCCTCTAATCTACCCCTAATTTCAATAATTCCCCAAACTACCCCCCTGATATCCTGAAAATTACTGCCCTGCCTTTAAACTATTAATCAGTATTAATCCATTAATTCTAAAATCTGTTCAAAACTAATAATTATCTAAAACTAAATTCTAATTACTTACATAAATTACTGCAGCTATAACCAATCCTTAATCGAGCAGGGATTCAATCAAGCAAAACTGAGATCAACTAGGGGATCACACACTTAATTGTATTGAAAAATAGAAGAAAACTAGATACACTGAATGTATCAAACAACTCAACTCTAAATTCAAGCGTATCAGCAGTCTTAATCTCAATCACAAAATTAGAACAAAAGAAACAGGGGAGGAAACCTTCAGGAATGAAACAGACTGTTATAATGTTAATCTAGCATTCAAACATAAAAGACTAATTGACGACCTTGTTAAATTAACTACACAGGCTATAACATATAGCAATTGACAATGAAACAATCAGAATAAACAGTCACATAGGTGATTTTAGTGGAATTTGATAGAAACAGGGAGTTATAATAAAGCTTAACTAATCGACGACCTTATTCAATCGATCACACATGCTATAATATATATGTAATAATAAAAGAAACAAATTCGACCAAATAAAAGGTTTGATTGAAGATGGACAGAATAATCGAAAAAAATGAAAAATTAATTAAACAAATAAACAAATATAAACAAACATAAAAATGAAACAAACAGGAAAGCAAAAATACCTCAGAAAATCGGAAACCAGTCAAACTCATGCTCGAACTTTTGAGGCCAAAATGGACCTTAATCGAGTGTTCTTGACTAAGAACACTTGACTAAGGTCAGTTGTATGGTGGGGTTTGTTTTAGGAATATATAGTAAGATGAGGATTTGATCCTGGCCATTAGATCAAACATGATCAACAGCATGAATCAATGGCTTAAGTTGGAACGGGGTCGTTTAGTTAAACGAAGGGTGGGTTAGATCAGGTATAGAAAACGGGTCAGGATCGGGCTAGGCTAAATAGATACAGGTAATGGCTGTGGTCCGTTGGATCGCTTTGGCTTGAACGACTCAGATCTTTTGATGATGAAACAACGTAGTTTTGGTATCAAACTACGTCGTTTGAGGGCCTGGGAGAAGGATCTCTTGGACCGGATAGAAGGGGTGTTTTGGGCCTGATGAATTTGGGCCTGGTCCGATTTTGTTCTCTATTTCAATTTTTTCTTCTTTTTCTTTCATTTTCTTTTTAATTACTAATTACCAAAATTCCTAATTTAAATTGCAAAATCGAAAATAACTTAAAAAATATAAGTTAACCCCTTAATAATTAACACACAATATTAAACACTAATTAAAAACAAAAATCGCACAATTATACGTTAAATGACAAAATTACAGCAAATACATATTTTTTTTATTTTCTTCTTTCAAAAACCAAATATGGTTAGTTAATTCCTAATTGTAAAAATAAAATCCTAAGTGCACATGCAACATATATTTTTGTATATTTTAATTAATTTAAACAAGACAAACATTTACAGACAAAGCACAAATAATTAAGCAAATTCTCAAAAATTGTACACAGAGGAAATATGTTTTATTTTTTATTTCTTTTGGAGTAGTTTTCGTGAAGCAAAAATCACGTGCTCACAATGACAATATTAAATTCATGTAACAAAACAGGTATTGATTCATTATTCATCCTATGATTCAATCACATATGCTGATCCACAGTGTACATATCACTTGAGGCTAAAGTATACCTAAAAATTGAGAGAAAATCAAAAGGAAAGGGGGTTAGTGGTTTGCAGCAGCAACACAACAAGTCAGCAAGGTATCGGTAGTAGCAAACACAAAACCCCATACTTAATGAAAGGAAACTAGAAAATTGTTACTCAAAAACCCAATGACACATCAGTTTCAATACTTCTAGACCCAAAGTTTTCAGAGAAACACCAATACCAATTCACTTTAAAGCTCTAAATGAATCACAAGTTCTTGTTTTTCCAATTGGCAGACTATCTCTCTATATTTCTGTCCCTTAATCTCTCTATTAAAATCTCTCTCTATTTCTGTGTGTATCCCCCTTATTTTATACCCTTTCCTTTTGACTTCTACAGGTATTTTAAAATCTTTTGTCTCATTCCCTGTTCTTTTCCAGGCTGTATATACACTTCGCACATGCCTTCTCTTGCCCCTTTAATTATGACCCCCATTTTACTCACTTTCCGACTCCCAGAGCATTCAAACAGCCATACCAATCCCCTTTTGTTAATTTAATACATTGGTTTTAGTAATGCACTAACATTTGGTATTGGCATACCACTAAGTTTTAAGAATTCTTAGGTTCCAATTCCCAAATTAACCTTAAAAAAACTTATTAGTATTCTGAAAGTTCTAAGTATTCACGAATTAAGACTTTTCAATCTTTTACACAAACAAAATCTACCAACAGTCTGCCTAATAGTTCTTAATACTAAAATCGAAATAATTTCATCTTTTAACGAAACTGGCATGAATTAGTTTAAGGACTACTATTATGCGAGTTTAAACTATTGGTCAAACAGAAAACCAAACAAAATCAACAAACAATCTATAAATTCTAAGAGCTAAAACAGAAAATCATAGAACAAATTGACCAAATAAACATTCGAAATAAAATAAAAAGAAAGAAGTAGAGGAAGATAATATTTACTGAAAAAAAAAGAAATATAAAAGACCCGATATTTGGACACCTACCTCTGTTTGACCCTATCTTGAATTCAAACCTCCAATTCTGAATTTGAAGCCGAAATGGACCTTAATCGAGTGTTCTCGAATGAGAACACACAACAAAGGTAGATTACGACCTCAATCCTTCCACTAGACATTCGATCCTGGGGTTTGGGTTTTAGGGTTCATTCATTCAAAACCATGTTCGAAGGATTCTAGCCTGATTTGAAGGAAACTAGTGGTAGATTAGGGATAAGGGAGGTTGGGTGTTCATTTGATGTTAATTTGGGGCTGAGGGGAGGTGGCGCCGCCATCGGAGAATCTCGTAGCGGCGCTAGGGTTCTTGGTCTTGATTCGATATTCAAATGGTTCTTGTGTGATTCGAGAGAAGGGGACATGGGATTTGGGATGAGGAGGTTGAGGGGAAGCCATGGTGTTAATCTGGTGGGGTTTGGCCACCGTCCGCCTCCGTGGGCGATTTCCAGCGGGCGGAGGGTGGTGGCTTGAAATTCGGTCTCTGAAATTAGAGATGAAAGAAGGGGGGGGGGGGGTTCTAAGGGAGCGGGGTCTGTGTGGAAACTTATATACGAGGGGTGGAACGAATCCAAGCCGTTCGATCAATCGAGATCAATGGCTTGGATCAATCCATTAATGGGAACGACACCGTTTTGTTGCCTTCAAGACCAGATCGGTCTCTGATGTAAACGGGTCAGGGTCGGATATGGGTTACGTGCAAAGCTATGGACCGTTGGATGAGGAATAGATGGATGGCTGAGATTAATTGATGTTACGTAGTATTCTCATCGTACTACGTCGTTTTAAACGTCTCAGGGACTGAAGGTTTGGACCGGGTAGGGGATGATTTTGGGCCAGTTTTGGTTGGGTTTTTTGAATTAAATTTGGTTCAGCCCACTTTTGATTCCCTTTTCTTTTTTTCTTTTATTTCCCTCCTAAATTATTTCCAAAATTAAATCTAAAATTATAAAACCAAATTAACTTAAGAAATATTAATTATAATAATTATCACAAACACTTAAATACCAAATCGCACAATTAAAACTAAAATGCAAAGTGCATTATTTTTATGTTTTTCCTTCATTTTATAAAATAAGTAATTTACTATTTAACTTAAAATTATAAAATTAAATCCTAAATGCAAACGCAACCTATTTTTGTATTTTTTATTAATTAATCAAATAAATATGCACACACGCGAATGCAAACGATAACCGAAAATACCATGAAAATTCATAAAATTGCACATAAAAAAATTATTTTATTTTGAATTTTTGAGAGTAATTCATGTGAGGCAAAAATCACGTGCTCACAATATGATACACAAGGAGATCAATGTGTACATAGACGACGTCATCATTAACTCAAAGAAGGCCACTGATCACATGGAAGATTTAAGGAAATTCTTCAATAGACTACGGAGGTACAACCTAAAGCTGAATCCCGCGAAGTGTGCATTTGGGGTTTCTGCTGGAAAATTACTTGGGTTTATTGTGAGTTGCCGGGGAATAGAACTGGATCCATCAAAGATCAAAGACATTCAAGAATTGCCACCGCCAAGGAACAAGAAGGACGTAATGAGTTTCTTGGGGAGACTTAACTACATCAATCAGTTCATAGCATAATCTACAGTTATCTGTGAGTCGATCTTCAATATGTTGAAAAACGATGTTTCCACCAAGTGGACCGATGAATGCCAGAAAGCTTTCGATAGGATCAAGAAATACCTGTCGACACCACCAGTATTAGTCCTGCCTGAGCCAGGTAGACCTTTGCTACTCTACATCGCAGTGTTAGATAGTGCCTTCGGTTGCATCCTGGGGCAACATGATTAAACAGGAAAGAAAGAGCAGGCCATCTATTATCTCAGCAAGAAGTTCACTCTGTACGAAGCTCGGTATTCTCTGTTAGAACGCACCTGTTGTGCTCTAACTTGGGTGGCCCAGAAGCTGAGGCACTACTTCTATTCCTATACTATATATCGTATATCGAGGATGGATCCTTTGAAATACATCTTTCAGATGCCCATGCCTACCGGAAATCTAGCCAAGTGGCAAATCCTACTGAGTGAATTCGACATTGTCTACGTAACTCAGAAAGCAATCAAAGGACAGGCACTGGCAGATCACCTTGCCGAAAACTCGGTGGATGGAGAATACGAACCCTTAAAGATGTATTTTCCTGATGAAGAGGTATCATTCATAGGAGAAGACATTGCAGAATCCTATGATGGATGGAGAATGTTTTTCGACAGAGCAGCAAACTTCAAAGGAGTTGGCATAGGAGCAGTCCTAGTATCAAAAACCGGTCAACATTATCCGGTGTCTACCAAACTCAGGTTCCTGTGCACCAATAATATGGCCGAGTACGAAGCCTGTATCTTGGGGCTCAAGATGGCTATCGACATGAACATTCAAAAATTGCTAGTAATCGGAGATTCATATTTGCTCATACATCAGGTACTAGGAAAGTGGGCAACCAAGAACTCTAAGATACTCCCGTATCTGTATCATGTGCTGGAACTAAGGAAGAGGTTCACAAAGACAGAATTCCAACATGTTCCCAGAATCCAGAACGAGTTTGCCGATGCATTGGCTACCCTCTCATCCATCATACAACATTTAGATAAAAACTTCATTGATCCCATTCCAGTAAAGATCCACGATCAGCCAGCTTATTGTGCCTATGTTGAAGAAGAAGCAGATGGGAAGCCTTGGTTTCATGATATCAGGAAATATTTGACGAAAGGAGAATACCCATAACTTGCCAATCATACTCAGAAGTGCACACTACGGAGGTTGTCCAATAATTTCTTCCATACCGGAGGAATCCTATATAGGAGGACTCCGGATTTGGGATTATTAAGGTGTGTCGACGCAAAGGAAGCATCCAAGTTGCTAGAAGAAATCCATGCTGGGACCTGCGGTCCACATATGAACAGTTTTTTCTTGGCCAAGAAGATATTTCGGGCTAGTTACTTTTGGATGACTATAGAAACAGACTGCATTCAGTATGTCCGGAAATGCCATCGCTGCCAGACATAATAAAGGTGCCACCATATGAGTTTAGCGCAACAAGCTCACCATGGCCTTCGCCGATTGGGAATGGATGTTATTGGTCCAATCGAGCCGGCCGGTTCCAACGGGAACAGGTTCATCCTAGTAGTAATCGACTATTTCACTAAATGGGTCAAAAAAGCATCTTACAAAGTAGTGACTAAGGAAGTCATGGAAGACTTTATCCGTGATCATACCATCTGTCGATTCGGGATTCCAGAGTCAATCATTATTGATAATGGCTCCAACCTCAACAGTGACTTAATGAAAGCCATGTGTGAAACCTTCAAGATCAAACACAAGAATTCCACAGCCTACATGCCTCAGATGAATAGAGCTGTAGAAGCTGCCAACAAAAATATCAAGAAGATATTGAGAAAAATGATGTAGAAGCATAAGCAATGGCACGAAAGGCTATCATTTGCTCTATTGGGGTATTGCACAACTGTCCGCACATCAACTGGGGCAACCCTCTATATGCTGGTTTATGGTCTGGAAGCCGTCATTCCCACCAAAGTAGAAATTCCTTCCTTGAGAATCATACAAGAATCTGACCTCGATGATGCAGAATGGATGAAGAGTCGTTATGAGCATCTAGTTCTTATAGATGGAAAGAGAATGAATGCAGTTTGCCACAGTCAGCTTTACCATAACAGAATGTCCATAGCCTTCAACAAAAGAGTCAAGCCGAGATAGTTCACACCAGGGCAGTTGGTATTAAAGAAAATCTTCCCACATCAAGATGAAGCCAAAGGGAAATTCTCTCCCAACTGGCAAGGTCCATACATGGTTCTCCGAGTTCTGACAGGAGGAGCCCTTATACTTGCAGAAATGGACGGAGAAGTTTGGCCAAAACCAATCAATTCAGATGCATTCAAGCGCTACTATGTGTAATCTTAGGTTTTCCTATATGATGTAATTTGAACTACATCTGACCTGATTCCCATTTAAGAGGGGATACGTAGGCAGCCTTATGAGTTTCGGTCACAATTCAATAAAATTTTCTTTTTCCACCCGCAGTTGGAAACTAGGGCAGAATTTTGAGGAGGACACTCAAAATATCGAAGTAATTTCAGCCGATCATCGCAAGCAGCCGTCAGAAGCATCAACCCGTTAAACTGGGGCAGAATTTTGAGGAGGACCCTCAAAATTCCGAAGCAAGAGAGTTGCAATGTCCTGAACAACGCCACAGTCGTCGGTTCATCATAAAAAACTATTTCTTAAATATATACTTATGTTATATTTTTACCAACTCATGCATATTTATTATCGAAGTTGCTTTGTTCAGTGACGCTACCCCAATGATACGTACAATATCCCCAGATCAAAGCCGAATAGGTCAAGCAAGGCTATCGGGGATACGAACTAACCTCCCCTCTACAAAACTCATGATTTTTCTTTGGATGCAGGCATTTGGATTACGAAAGCATATGACATACTACACACCCACAAGACAAACATTGATTCATGAATTCAACTCTCAGGATTGTTGCATTCACTGACTGGCCATCCAAGCACTTCAGTGATATCCTATATGTCACAATATCCCCAACAATCCTGTCACTGAATCTTGCTATCAGCTAAGAAACTCTATTACCATCCGCATTTTCTGCATTACATAAGGCTACCATTCTGCCTTCCGAGGCTAAACACTATCTCCATCTGTATTTTCTGCATTACATAAGGCTACCATTCTGCCTTTCAAGACTAAACATTGTCTCCATATGCATTTTTTTGCGTTGTATAAGGCAACCATTCTGCCTTCCGAGACTAAACACTGTCTCTATCTGTATTTTTCTACATTACATAAGGCTACCATTCTGCATTCCGAGACTAAACACTGTTTCCATCTGTATTTTGCATGGCTGAAATATCGCCACCTTCATTTACATTTGCATGGCTGAAATATCTCCACCTTCATTTACATTTGCATGGCTGAAAGATCGCCGCCTTATTTACATTTTGCATGACTGGAAGATCGCCGCCTTATTTACATTCTGCATGGCTGGAAGATTGCCACCTTATTTACATTCTGCATGGTTGAAAGATCACCGCTTTATTTACATTCTACATGGCTGAAATATCGTCGCTTTATTTTACATTCTGCATGGCTGAAAGATCGCCACTTATTGCATTTCATGGGCTGAAAGATCGCCACCTACTGCATTTCATGGGCTGAAAGATCGCCGCTTTCTTTTACATTCTGCATGGCTGAAAAATCACCACTTATTGTATTTCATGGGCTGAAAGACCACCGCTTTATTTTACATTCTGCATGGCTAAAATATCGCCACTTATTGCATTTCATAGGTTGAAAGATCGCCACTTATTGCATTTCATGGGTTGAAAGATCGCCAACTACTGCGTTTCATGGGCTGAAAGATCGCCAAATTATCTAAGGGCGTCATTGTTCGGAGGCACAATGTTCATAGCCCGAGAACGCCATGTCATGGCTTGAGGATCCCTTTTATATTTTGCATACCATTATTCAAAGGTATCATAGTTCGGAGGCATCATTCTCATAGCCCGAGAGTATCATCTCATAGCCTGCGAATCCTTTATTATACGCTTCATGGCCCAGGTCGTCATCCTAACTTCCAAAGACAACATTCATGGTCCAACGGGAACTTGCATCATATTTAAATTTATGCACCATATACGCTTGTATTGATTTTTTGCAGGTAAAGTGGCAAGTAACGGCCATCTCGGCAGGAACGATCCCGCTCCAGTTCCCGCAGCCCTATTAGACCTAAACCATTCATCCCAACCCGAGTATTGTGTCTGTTCTCGAAAGGTCTCCATCGGCATGCTCCGCCGACGGATCCTAAACTACATATGGCCTGATTCCAGTAAGACCAGGGATATGTAGGCAGCTCAGAAACCAAGGCGCGGCCAAACCTTTTCAAACCCCTTCGTACGGTCAAAATTAGCCATCATATCTTTACCTAACAACTCTTTCATCCTTCCCTAGTAAAGAGGGGCAGAAGTTGATACCCAATATTTTCCTATATTTTTTATATGCAAGATAACTTTCAAAATAGCATGTATATGCATATATAAGTATACCCCAAGGCTACATTATTTTCCTTAATTTTTTAAAGATTTTTAAATCAATTTATTGCCCTATTTTATCAAGAAAAACTCAATAATTATCCCCAAATGTTTTTTGGTGATTCATTTATTGGAGTCTCATGTTTATATTAAAATATGGATAAGGTATTTTTTTACACATTTTTATAAATTTATTTGGTATTTTTAAAAATAGAATTGCATAATTGCAATATTGGCCATTTTAGGTTTAAATTCGTCTCATATTCATAAAATGAGATTTCATATTTTTAAATTGATAATTATGTATTATAGATCATTTTTGTGCTTTAAATTTATTTCTAGAAATAAATTTCCTATTTTTATATTTTTAAAATGGAAAATTAGCTATTTAAATAATAGCCCAATTCGTTTCAATTTTAGCCTAAAATCTGACCCCAAAATGAACCCCAATTTCTAGCCCAATTTCAATTAAAACCCGACCCAGGCCCCAATTACCCCTACCCGACCCAAAACCATATTAAATCCTAGCCGTTGATCTAAAAGATCAACGACCCTCATCCGTTCTTACCATTTTAATTTCAAACGACCCCCCATTCCCCTCATTTCCTCACTCGTCTCTATCTCTCTATCTCTGGTTCTCTCTAGAACCTTCCCCCCTTCCTCTCCTCTCCGATGAGTTCCCTTTATCTTCTCCGGCCACCTTCTGACCTGAATCTATGGTGGTTTCACCACCCACCAAGCCACATATGGCTCCTCACGTTTGGTTACTAAAGCTTCATGACTCGAACACAAAGAGTTGGGTCCAGATATCTGTTGATTCAAGTTTCACGGCCATCTCCGGCCTTGCTCTGGCAAGCCGTGTCTGTTCGAGCCTGGCCTCAACTCCTCCAGCTTGGATCCAAGCCTTTCTCACTGTTTGGGTTCGTCTAAAAACCCTAGCTTTGAGGTTTTTCTGATCTCTTTGGATCTGTTCTAGATCTATGCTGTCCCTAAACTTTTAAACGATTTTCTAATATTTTTTCAAAAGTTATGCTTTCAAAACCTTTATGTTCCGATCTAGGATTTTGAGTTATGTTTCTCTGATTTTCTTGTGTGTTTCTCTGATTTTCTTCCTTTCTTGTGTGTTTTCTACTATGTTTCTCCTACTATGTTCTTATTAAATCTCTTCTACCATGTTCTTCTATTATGTTGCTCCTACTGTGTTCTTGTTAAGATTTTCCTACCATGTTCTTATTTGTTTCTTCTGCCGGTTCTTCTACTGTTGTTCGCATATTACTATTTACTATTGTTTCTCATGAATTTCTGTTACTAAAGGAACATGTTAAAAGGTCTCAGTTCCTTTCTGAGACCTCTGAACCTGTTTCAAGTAGTATCTTTTCCCTAATCACTCGCCCTTTCGTCTCTGCACTCGGTTAATTGCAGGAACCCTAAATTTGAGGGTTCATCCGAGTTTTGAGACCCCTGGTTATGTGATTTGCTGACTCTTCATCTCTTAACTTGCCTGATTTCGAAAACCCTAATTTTTGGACCTATTTGAGTTCCTGGAATTGTTTCATCTACTGCTTCATTAAGTTTCAAAATCATTGTTTCAATTTTGTTTCTTCATATGATTCTGACTTTTTCCAAACTCTATAAGACCTCTTACTTGATCCCTTCTCGTATGCCTGATACTTGTGTACTCTTTATATGTGTTGGACTTCCCCTCTAAATGTCTTTTAAATTTTGATTAGTTTCAGACTTCCTTCTGTATAGGTTTATTGATTTCTTTCCTTGTTTGTTGATTTCCCTGTGACTCGATTTAAGTTATTTGACTTTTCTTAACTTTTCTGACTTGGTTCATTCATGGACCGGTGATTACAAAATCTCTGATCCTTGATTTACTGGCTGTTAATTGATTTCTCTTACCTTATTTATGCAACTGTGTATTTCAAAGCTCTGCCCCTAAAATAAACTTCTATGTATTTACCCCTAATTGCCTACTTTGCACAAAATGCTTGTTTGATTTCTTTCCTTAAATAACTTTTGCCATTTGAATATGAATTCCTTAATTAAAGGAAGTCTTATGTGGTTGATTTTTATCGATATACAGTGCCTTAATTGTTTCCTTACCTTATTTCTGCGTAATTTTCACACTATAAATGCACGAATCTTTCATTAACACACGACCTCACTCATAGTCTTTCTGAACTCACACTTGTACACAATATTATTCTCTCTTTTTGTCTGCATTGTGGCCTGTTTACACGACCTATTGCTTTTCTCTATTTGTTTCTTTAAAACTGGTATGTCCTGATTTAAGCTTAAGCACCACAATAATGTGTTTATTTACTGTTTTTGTATCCATGTCTACTTACTGTTTCTGTATAGTTCAACACTCAAGTTAGCATGTTGATTTCTTTCTGCCTGTTTCTATTATGAATCTCAAACCCCTGCCCCCTATATGTTTGAGCTATGGCTTAAGGCATGACAATATACAAATTATTGTCCATGAATTAAACTTGATCCCTTGGGATCCTAGCCTCTAATAGTGTGTTCTAACAGGCTTATGGGTGTGCTAGCATTCTCCATTGATGGGTATGCCCAGAGCCTGCTCTTGCCTCTTTCCATTTCTCTATTCCCCCTGAACCCCTTATGTGTACTTATTTGTAGCTATTTCCCTTTTTCTCCCCCTTTAGAATTCTATTTCTGCACTTGCACACTCTTTTAGTCTTTAAGTTCTTCTCCCCTTCTTGTGAGCCTTTCCTTGGGACCCCTGAGCTCCCTCTAAACTTGGACACTTGAAGGTTGGCCCGTCCACACTGCACTTGTCCTAATCTGATAATGTATTTGGGTGTGAGCATTGCTTGGAGTCCCCTTTGACGCTCTTAGGGAACTTTGGCACATCCAAATGGGAGAAAGGCTTTGGATCATGATCTCATGGAGTTGGTTTACCTCATATTTCAGACATGAAGTCTGAATTAGGCTCTCCTTGGTTGTACTTTCATTTTTTGATGTATTTTACTTTATTCTGGGTTGTAATAATTTGTAATACACTCTTGGGGATGGCTAGTGAAAAAGGGCGGGTAATTATAATGCAAAGGGTAGATATCATGCCTATAGGTATTTCTGAATTCTGCATTCTCTCATATAGATACCATGTTTGTAGGTGTTTCTGAATTTTGCATTCTCACATAGATAGCATGCCTAAAGGTATTTCTGAATTTTGCATTCTCACATAGATATCATACCTATAGGTATTTCTGAATTCTGCATTTCTCACATTGATGTCATGCCTATAGGTATTTCTGAATTCTGTATTCTCACATTGATATCATGCCTATAGGTATTTCTGAAATCTGCATTTCTCACATAGATGCCATGTCTATAGGTATTCCCGAATTCTGCATTCTCTCATATAGAAATCATGTCCATAAGTATCTGGAAATCTAAATTCTGCATATGCATATAGAAAATATGGCTATAGGTCCATCTGAATCTTGCATATCCATTCTTTATCTAGCAATCATGTTCATAGGTCTTAAACAAATGAACTGCAATTAGATATCATGTTCATAAGCATTAAATGAAATTCAACATCTAGATATCATGCCTATAAGGCTTCTGCATTTTCACCATGTCTATAAAAGGGTTTGAAATCAACAACGCATATAAAGCATGTCTATAGGAACTATTAATCGAATCTGAATCGCTTCATTCACGTATAATGCTAAAACCAGTAATAACGATGTATCATCATTTGCAGAATTTACAACCTTCGTAACAACTTGCCTTTCTTTAATAGTCTGACTATCTTTTAACCAGTGCATGTTCAGTTTATTGTTATCGCATTCTAAATTCGGTAAATACCAAGCCTATGGGATCCTTGTACCACTGAGGCAAGCCTTAGGGTGAAGTTTAAATTAAATCAGTTCTGTTAATAACTACAACCAACAGGCATGCCTGATTTGGGCTTCTTATCTGAATTATGTAATAAATCAGTCTGCCTCAACCTTTAAGTTTTCGTATGCTTAGTACTTAATCAGACCTTAACTAGTATGTGTAAGTGATACTAAATTATGTGTTTCTTTGTGTAAAGGAGGTATATCTGAGCCTTTTTATTTGTTATGTGCTTTCCCTCAATTTGCTATACATGTTTTTGTATGTCACCTTAGAGTTTTCACCTTTAAAACTACTAATAAGCCTAATGTCCCTCCCCTTTAGGATTAGTAGTCCTAAATGCCTTCAGGACTGATAGGATAGGGACGGGTAATAGCATGCAATAAGTAAACGAGACCATTACACGTTTTAATACCTTAACGGGGTGGGAAGGGTAGATACAAATATGATGACCACGCGATAATGCCATGTGTATCCCCTCATTGAGGAGTGATTACCGGGCATTGCATGGGGTGATCCATATTGTTAATAAACCTAGGACCCCCTTTTCCTTCTTACTTGTCTCTTTTAAAAGAATTTCAAACTCTTTCTTTTAAGAAATATCTGCTTTCTTTTAGTTCTTTCCAACTTTATTTGTTTGTAAACCTTTATATAATGAAATCCCCTCTTATTTGAGCATTATTTGTCTATGCTAATTGTATTAAAATTCACAATAATAATCTGGCCGGGAACCACACTAGTGGATTCTACAGGGTGCCTAACACCTTCCCCATAGAATAATTTCAAGCCCTTACCCTATCTCTGGTTATTCAAATCAAACCTCCTTGGTGTCCTAATGCACCCTAATCACTAGGTGGCGCCTTTTAAAACCAAACCAAATTCCCAAAAGGAATGAGTTGTCCTCCCAAATGTCCTGAACCCGATTTCGCGAGAAAAAGGGGGTGCGACAGCAGTGAATATGATGTCTCACCCGTTCTAGTTTTCAGCATTTTGCGGTAGGCCCATAACACCTATGGTAGAAGTTTCGACCATTGCCCTTTGATGTCCTTGAGCTTTATCTTTAATATGTTAATAATATTATTTTATTGGATGATTCCGCTTGACCGTCATCGGAAGGGTGATATAGCGTAGAGAGTATCCGCTTGATGTGCCATTTTTTGAAGAACTCAGTCGTCTTTTTCCTGATAAACTGGGGTTTGTTGTCGCAATTGATTTATTTGGGGATACTGAAGTGGCATATGATGTTTTTCCAGATGAATACGGTGACTTCTTGTTCACGTATTTGAGCGAATGCACCTGCTTCCACCCATTTGAAAAAATAATCAGTTAAAACCAAAAGGAAGCGTTTCTTACCTTGCCCTGCTGGGAGGGGTCAGACGATATCCATCCACCATTTAATAAACGACCATGTAGAAGTGAAGGAATGCAGGAGTTTCCCCGCCTGGTCTATTATAGGGGTGTATTTTTGGCACTGCTCATATTTTTTGATGTAATCTGTGGCCTCTTTTTTCATAGTGGGCCAGTAGTATCTTGCACGGATAATACATCTGACGAGGGCCCGGTTGCCTCTATGGGAACTGTAGTGGCCTTCGTGTACCTCTTCGAGCACCCGCCTTGTCTGATTTGGTCCAAGGCATTTGGCCAAAGAACTGCCGAACGTCCATTTGTAAAGGTCATGATTTATGAGGCTGTACCTGGACGATTGTATTCAGAGCTTTTTGGCTTATTTTTTATCTTGTAGGAGTGCTCCCTCCTACAGATATGATATGACGCGATTGCGCCAGTCCCAAGTTAGATTTATAGAATGTACCTCGATTTGGTCTATTGATGAGTGGAGGAGGGTGACCACGTTCTCCTTGGTGATATTTTTAGTTGTTGCCGCCAACTTGGAAAGACCGTCTGCTTTGATGTTTTGTGCTCGCGGTATTTGGTCGAGTCGGCATTCGTCGAATTCTGGCAGTAACTTGTGGATTTCGGTCTAGTATTTTAGCAACCTCTTCTCCTTAACCTGGAAAGTCCCAATAACTTGGTTTAGGACAAGTTGAGAGTCGCAGCAGAGGATGAATCGTCTAGTACCATACTTGAGGACCAATTTCAGTCCTGCAATTACGGCCTCATACTCGGCCTCATTGTTATTCATTTCAAGGCATCGTATAGATTGGAGAATTAATTCGCCTGTTGGACTTCGAGTACGAGTCGCAGTCCGGATCCCGACGCATTCGACATGCCGTTGGTGAAGAGGACCCAGATGTCGGGTCGTACAGGTAAAGTACGAAGCGCTTTTTGCTCGACTTTGGGTAATATTTCTACATTAAAGTCGGCGACAAAATCGGCGAGCACTTGCAACTTTATTGCAGTTCGCGGTTGATATATTATATCATGCAAGCTCAATTCTATGGCCCATTTGGCCGACCTACCCAATAATTCGGGTTTGTGCAGGATGCTCCTGAGAGGAAAAGTTGTCACCACCTTTATGGGGTGGCACTGAAAATATGATCTAACTTTTTGTAAAGCTATGACTAGTGTTCGAGCCAATTTTTCAAGGTGGGGGTACTTTGTTTCAGCGTCAATTAAGGTTTTGCTAATATAGTAAATTAGAGATTGCGTACCTTTGCTTTCTCGTACTAGAACTGCACTTATTGCGACTTCGGAGACAGCTAGGTAGACTAGGAGGCACTCGCCTGGATCTGCTTGCCTTGGCTAGTAATGGTGGTGAGGACAAGTATACTTTTAGTTTTCTTAGGGCGTCGACTCATTTTGAATTCCAGTGAAGTCCATTTTCCTTCCTTAATACATTAAAATACTTATGGCATTTATCTAATGACCGTGAGATGAACCTCGATAGGGCGGCTATCCATCATGTAAATTTTTGTACCTGCTTTTTTGATGGTCAATGTTTCGGTTATTCCTTCGATGGACTTAATCTGATCTGGGTTGACCTCGATGCCTATTTGTGATACTAGGAAATCGAGGAACTTACCCGAGGTTACGCCGAAAGTGCATTTTTTGGGCTTTAGTTTCATGTCATACCATCTTAAAATGTCGAAGGATCCCTTTAGCTGATCAACATGAGCTTCCTTCCTTTTCGACTTAACCAGCAACTCATCGATGTAGACTTCCAATGTTTTACCGAGTTGGTCTTTGAACATCTTGGTGACCAACCTCTGGTACGTTGCCCCTGCATTCTTTAGGCCGAACGACATGACCTTATAGCAATATGTTCCTTGGTGAGTGATAAAAGTGGTTTTTTCCTGGTCTTCTTCTTCCATAAGGATCTAGTTGTAGCCCGAGTAGGCATCGAAGAAGCTCAGCAACTCGTGTCTTGCTGTTGCGTTGATGAGCAGGTCGATATGTGGCTGTGGAAAGGAGTCTTTTAGGCATGCCTTGTTTAGGTCTGTGAAATCTACACACATCCGCCAATTTCCATTTTTCTTCTTTACCATGACAATATTGGTGACCCACTAGGTATATTTTGACTCTCGGACGGAGCCATTTGCGATCAGCTTATCGACTTATTCGCTGATGGCTTTGTTGATTGTGACATTGAACTTCCTTCTTATTTGCGGTACTAGCGGGTATAGGGGGTCGGCAATTGTCTGTGTATGGAGATATCCTTTGGGATACCTAGCATATCTACATGGGAGAAGGCAAACTTATCGGCATGGTCAGCCAAGAATTTATGAAACTTACCTGGTTTCGAGAGGTTGTGCCCGATATAAGCCTTTTTTATGTTGTCGTTTTCGTCTAATAGGATGGGATCAAGATTCTCTATCGTCGACTCGGATGCTTCCACGATGTCGGGGTCCTTAATAATATATGTCCGTATGTCAATTTTGGATCCCGATATCGCTGATTGCTACTCTTCCGCATTTGCCCCTTTGAGTTATTGGGTGTGGGCGAAATCGTTGGCGATGTGATAGCATTCTTGTGTGGTGCGTTGCTCGCCTTAGATGCTGAATACCCCCAATGGGGTAGGAATGATCACTTGATAGAGACTGGACGGGACCGCTCGCATGACGTGTACCCACATGCGCCCTATGATGGCGTTGTAAGCTCTTTCTTGGTCCATGACGTGAAACTTCGTTTAGGATGGATAGCAGTATCTCTCGAGAAGTTCGCTCAATTGCATTATTAAAACATGTTAGTCTTATACATCGCGGTATTATTTTGTCTTCGAGTCTCATCTGTACGAGGAATCGAGGATAGATAATACACACTCCGCTCCCATCATCTACCATTATTCTTTTTTACATCAGTATCTGAAATACATAAAGTGATAACAAGAGCATCATAGTGAGGGAAAGACAAACCGTTCGCATCTGGCTTATCAAAGATGATACTATCTTCGAGGTCATCATACCATTCATAGGTGATCGATCGTTTGAGTTTATGTGTGGTGGTGAACTAAACATGATTGATTGATGTTCCATCTCACCTACCGATGATCATCTGTATGGTGCGAGCAAGAAAAGGAGGTTTTGGAGGCCTTTGGAATGTTCGCGTTCGCAGGCGAAGTTAGCCCGTCCTTGATCACTCATCAATTCTTTCAGGTCTCCTAGATTTAGCATTTGCACTACCTCCTGTCGTAGTCCTATGCAATCTTTGGTTTTGTGACCCCTTTCTTGGTGAAATTCGCAGAAAGTGTTCGACTTCCAAGTGCTGGGGTCGAACCTAATCTTTTAAGGCTATTGTACCTGAAGTACCGAGTTTCTCTAATATGTACACAATTTCTGAAGGATAACCATAAAAACTTTTGAGCAGATAGGAGCGGAGGCATACCTTTCTCGTGTCGATATGGCGCTGTATGTCGAGAAGGAGCATCCGTGTGCCGCGGCGGAGGCGGGGCAGGCATCCTGATGTAGGGCTGATGTCTTTCTCGGCCGAGACGAGCCCCGACTGATATCTTCGACCGTCATTGCCATGATCTTTCCTTGCTTTAGTTTGAACTGACGTCATCCATTGGGTCGGACCATTAAGGTCATCCTCGTCGGCTCTTACCTCGATGCAGTAGGCGTTATGGATTTCTTCCCAAGTGGTTGGAGGATATTTCATGAGCCTGCAGCAATTTTCTGGTTGCTCTCGACCTGTTCTTATTTAATCCATTCTGGAAGGCTGCTATTGCCATTCCCTCTGACACATTCGGCAAGATCATCCTCACCCTGTTGAACCGAGCTAGGAAGTCCCTGAGTCCCTTGCCGTGCATTTGTCTCACGGCAAAGATGTCGTTTACCCTGGATTTTGCCTTTTTGGCTCCTACATGGGCGGTGACATATTTGTCTGCCATTTCCTAGAATGTTGCTATCGAACATGACAGTAGTTGAGTGTACCATGCCAGGGCTCCCCCTATTAGGGTTTCGCAGAACTTCTTTTGTAGCACCGATGGTACCTGCTCTTTTGAAAGATCATTACCTTCTACGACTGTGATGTAGTGGATTATATCATCTTCTGGATTAGTGTGAGCACGTGATTTTTGCCCAAAGCAAATTATTCAAAAAATATATGCAAAAATAATTTTTGTGTGGAAACTTGTTGATAATTGTGTGGAAATACCATGATTTATTTTTATTTTTGGAAAATAAAGCAAAGAAAATCAAAACAAAACACCATTTTTTTATCGATTAGAAAATACCAAAAATAGAAATTAATTACTCTTTAATTTTAGAAAAAATCAGAAAATTAAAAGAAAAAATACAAAGAAAATAGAAGGAATAATAAATACAGGAGTAATACAAAAAAATACAGAAAAAAATAATAATACAAAAAATATATAATACGAAAAATACTAAGAAAATACAATGAATAAATACAAAAATGCAATATACAAAGAAATTGGGCCAAATAATATATTT
>MDKF010270335.1:0-13111 GCA_026770625.1 Nicotiana glauca
CTTAACAAAAGAAAACTACCAATCAAACTAGAATGTAAAGGTAAAGAACTATACAAAAGTGCAAACTATTAACATTTACCATTAAATTTTTGAAACTTTGTATAAAAAATACATATATATAGATGTAATAATAAATTTGAAATAGTTACTCCTATAATCGGTTTTTTCGATTTTTTCTGATTAAAACCAAAACAAAACCACATATGATCGATTTTTTAAAATTCAAAACTAAAACCAAATCAAACCAAAAAGTATCGTTTTTCTGGTCGATTTGATTTAATTTTTGATTTGGTTCGATTTTTCGGATTTTTATGAACACCCCTCCTCGTTAGAATTTCTTAGCTTATGGCGATGGCTAGAATTTCTGACCAATTGTCATAATTGGTCATAAATTATGACCACCGCCGTAACTTATTTTGTAAGAACTATGATAATTGTTACTATTTGAACATAAATTCTGACTATTGTCATAACTATTGTACAAAAAATGTACCATCGTATTTTTGCTTCAAAAGTGATCTAAATCAACTATAAATGACTCCAAATTTGATATACAATCTTTTAATATCAATTTCAACAATTTTCATTAGTTAGATACAACTTAAACCTTCAAAAATCAATAGATCCACTTTGTCTATTTTAATAAGTTTTTGTTCAAGCTCAAATAAAAGCCAACAGTGGTATTTCTAAAATGTTGTCCAGTCAAATCAATTCCAATCATTAAAGATAGATAATATGAGTTCAATGAAATATTACCCACTCAATCCTAATCACAAATAAAATGAATCTTTAATTTTCTATAGTACATATTTTATTATTTCGTAAACTTTTTAGTTGTATGCTCATAATCAATTGGAAGAAGAAGAAGGGAAGGGGTGAAACACAAGAGGGAAGGGGTGAATTGTGAACAATTTAAAAAATCAGTTGACTAGAGATAGTAATAGTCGACTTCTATTTTCCAGAGGTTAGAAATTAGCAGAAGAAAATTTTGCAGGAATAAAAAGCAGTAAAGATACAGAAGTTTTATACCGGTTCACTGCCGTTGTGGTACTTACATCTAGTTCTCTTGGGTCACAAAAGTTCTCTTAGATCTTCTATATGTGAATCGTTACAACAGTTGTGGTTTTCGTTCGTTCACCACTAACGATATTCAGCAACAATGATTGTCTATGCTTGACACAACTTCTTGTTTATTTTCTAACTTTTCCTATATTTTGTGGCACTCGTAAACTCAAGAATACAGTGTCTGTACTAAGAACTAGAAAGATATGGAAACATGTATATATAAGTTGCGTAATTCTTCCTTTTGTCTTTCAGTTCTTCATATAGGTACGACTTGTGATCTTCTCTTGATAGAGCTGTTGCAAATTGACCATTGATCGAGGCAAAAGATATTCTAAAAGATTTGACCCAAGGATTGTCTCTGAATCCAGCTCACAGGGAAGGTTGTATTCAATGATCTTCTTTCCTTCTTGCTTTTCTTATTTCTAGGAGTAATTTGCGACACATCTTGATTGATCTTTGATCATTATAACTTTCATCAAAATCTTATGATTTCTTTCTCCATAGACTCTCCTTAATTTACGAATTGATTGCTCGTCCTTGTTTGTTTTAGACATCGCCTGAAACAGCTGCACTCGATCTCTTTTCCTTTTGATATCTTCAATAGCTGCATAGCTTTCCTTTCAAGTTCCTTATTTCCTGCAATCAATTAGAGTTGGTTAGATTTGTACTATTGTAATAATTAAAACTTAGATGTAATAATCTCCCCTTTTTTTATGATGACAATCAAAAAGAGTAACAGAGTAGATGACACTTCCTTTTAAGTTATGCTCCCCCCTGAGTGTGTGCACTCCTGAATTTTGATATTGCTCCCCCTGAGTTGCTGCTCTGCTTTGCTAATTTTCCTCCCCCTTTGACATGAATCAAAAAGAAAAGAACTATGCAAGTATAAGTGCAATGAATATGCAATAAACATGAAACAATACAGATAATGAGCACATATAGCATAGTAGATAAGGTAGCAGATACTATGCCTTCAATTGAGGGATAGGAAAATGGTTCTTACAGACAAGTGCAAAATAAACAGTACCAAAAAATATTGTTTTGTCACACACACAAAGAGTAGGCCTTAGTTCCTTCCCAGAAGTACTCCAGGGTATTGATCACTTCGGTGCAAAATGAGCCATAGGAGGTTTCAACTTCTTTGGTGAGCTTGTCCATTTTCTCTTTCATGGAGTTGAAAGCCCTTATTCCTTGTCTCTTAGTGGCTCCCATGTTCATCCTGAGCTTGGCCGCATCTGTAACTATTTCTTTAATGACATCCATGATCTTATCCACTTGTTTTTCATGGCAATGAGCATGGTCTTTACTCCATCCAATCCTTGCTGAATTTGTTGTAAGTTGTTGACAGCAGTCGACTGAGTTTCTGGCGGTTCATTAGGTGGCTCAACTCGCACTGGAGTACCTCCAATCTTAGCACGCCTTACCCAACCATCTTCACTTAATGTGTAGCCTATCATATCAAAAATGTCTTCTTATAAGTACTTGAGATGATTTTAAGAGAAAAAGGTCCCGAATCAACTTTCATTATTTCTAGAATGTGAGAGATAAGTAGAACATAAGGTAAACAGACAGCAAAGATAAAACATCTCTAATACTTTCAACCACATACTAGCGAATCCACACAAACCAATCAAGATTTTTATTGTTCACAAGAAAATATAGAATAAAGATATCCCTAGTGGTTAAAGTGCTGAAAGATTCGGATTGCAATCATGTGAGATAATATACGATGTTCAAATTTTAAACTTTTAGGACCAATATCAGGGGGTGTTCAGACAAGATATGTTTTGCCTCATACAAGGTCACTTCAAATCTTCTAGCCATGAATTTTGAACAAACACATCGTAACCATGAAACTTAGCAGAAAATATTTTCTCAATTGATACGCATCAAGCACAATACGAGTACCTAAGACCATTGACTCCAAACCGTCTTTGTCATTCACAAACAAATTTGCATAGAACATCCCCACATGTTCTTTATACAATGTTTTCAATAGTGTCAAGCATAGGAGAAAGGCATTGAAAGTAAAAAATAAAGACAACATCACAATGAATATTTGTCATGAGAGAGAGACTTACAGTACTCCCATATGCCATAGATTTGACTTATAGGATTCAAACCTCGATTTTTCAGTTGAACCGTAAAAGTTCAATTTGTCATGAGGCCCAAACCCAGTGCTCTTCACTTTTCTCTTTTGTATGCTGACCTTTTGGGGGTTTGATCCATTGGTCTCTTGCCAACTCTTGTTTGGCTTAGTGCTTGATCTTTGGATGAGTAACTACTCTCATTGTCAGTTTTCAGAGGATCAGAGTCGAGAGATAACTCAAGATCGATAACTTGTTCATGATTTTTAGTCTTTTGAAACCGTTTGCTTCACCTTGTAATAGTGGAAGATGAGAGGTTTTTGTTTGCCATGATACAGATGTTAGGTGAAGAGTGAGAGAGAATGAGAGAAGGGAGTACTTAATAGGCCTCTTGGGAGATTGAAGTGTTGCATTGGTTAGAGAAAAGGTTAGGAACAAAGTGAAGTGACAATTCTAAGGAGTTGCTTCGGAGTCACAAATGGAAAGTAACAATTATAGTCACATCGAATTAATGAAGTCAATCACTTATCAAACATATTAAAATGAAGTAAAATATTTTGCCAATCTTGAAAATAAGAAAAAAATTTTTTACATAATAGACAAAACTCCAATCCTACTACTTAGTAAGCAAAAGCGCTCTTCTAAAAGAGGTTTTGTAAATATATCAGCAAGTTAAGATGCAGTATTAATGAATTCTAGTACTATATCATCTTTAGCAATATGATCACGAATAAAATGATGCTTAATTTTTATATGCTTTCCCCTATAATGATGCAAAGAATTTTTTGATAAACAAATAGTATTGGTGTTATTACACAAAATGGGGGTGGAAGTAAGATTAAGATCATAGTCTAGGAGCTGATGCATAATCCAACATATTTGAGTGCAACATCTTCCAACGGTGAAATTTTCTACTTTAGTAGTCAACACTGTAACATAATTTTATTTCTTGCTATGACAAGAAATTAATACATTTTCCAGCAATTGACAAGTACCACTTGTGATTTTTTTGTCATTCTTATCACCTACAAATTTTATATCTGAAAAGCCTTTTAGATCAAATTGTTAGAATGAGGATACCATAAATCTAACTCAGTGGTGCCAATAAGATATCTAATGATATGTTTTACCGCAGTCAGATATGATTCCTTAAGAGCCAACTGAAATCTTGCGTATTTGCAAATACTAAATATTATATCTGGTCGACTAACTGTAAGGTATAGGAGGTATCCAATCATTCCCATGTACATAGTTTCATCAACACTTTTTCCCGTCTTTATCTTCTTCTAGAATTGTTGACGGCCTTATGGGAGTTCCACTAGGCTTTGAATTTTCCATAGCTAACCCTTTTATAATCTCATTTGTGTATTTGAGTTGGCTAATGAAGATTCATTTGGAAGATTTCTTAATTTGTAACTCAAGGAAGAATGTCAGCTCTCCCATCATGCTCATTTCGAATTCTCCTTTCATAGCGTGGGCAAATTCCTCACATAACACAGAGTTAGAATTCCAAAAATAATATCATCTACATGTATTTGAGTCATAATATTACCTGAAATTGATCGCTTAATAAACAGAGTTATATCAATATTACGTCATTTGAAGCCATGATTTAATAGGGAGGAGCTTAGTCTCTCATACCAGGCTCGGAGAGCTTGTTTAAGACCGTATAAGGCCTTTGATAACTTGAAGGCATGATTTGGGAGACCATTGTTTACAAATCTAGAAGTTTGTTTCACATAAACTTCTTCGGAGATATATCTATTTAAGAAGGCACTGTTTATACCATATGAAAATAGTTTGAAACCCTAGTGAGCTGCAAAAGTAAGTCATATTCGAATGGATTCTAACCTTGCCACAGGAACGAATGTTTCATAATAGCCAATTCCCTCTTGCTATGAATAACCTTGAATAACTAGTCTTGCTTTGTTGCGAACTACTTGACCAGACTCATTCAGCTTATTTCTGAATACCCATTTTGCTCCTACCATTGATGCATCAGAAGGTTTTGGAACCATGTTCCATACTTTATTTCTTTCAAACTGTTCAAGTTCTTCTTTCATGTCTTTGATCCAGTTGTCATCCTTGAGTGCTTCATCAACTTTCTTATACTCAAGTTGAGATATTACAGCCATGTGAGAATTCAACTTCTGAGACCTTCAGGTGGTGATGCGTTCTTGAGGATTTTATATAATGATCTTAAAAGGATATCCTGCTTCACCTTTCTATTCATTTAGAACTTTGTCGACCCCATGCTCGTTTCTTTCAGGAATTTGTTCGGAGACGTAGGATGAAGTTTCTGCAGCCTTTTCTACAATCGACTGAGATTCACTTGGAATCGAGTTTTCAGCATTGCTTTCAGGGGCTTGAACCATTTTTGATACACCTGTAAGATCTTCTTCATCTACTATCTTGACAGTCTCACTACGAGAGTTAGTATCAATAAAGACTACCTGAATTAATTCTTCTATTACAAGAGTACATTTATTGTAAACTCTATAAGCTCTACTTGATGGAGAATAACTAATAAATATACTTTCATCACTTCTAGGATCGATCTTACCAAGGTTATTCTTACCATTGTTATGAACATAGCACTTGCATCCAAAATGATGAAACTAACTTACATTTGGCCTTTTTCCTCTCCATAATCTATTAGGGAGTTTTCTTTAAAATTGGTCTAATCATTTATCTGTTAATAATATGACACGCTATGCTCACTGCTTCTACCCATAAATAGTGAGGTAGTGAGCTTTTTGCAATCATTGTTCTAGCCATGTCTTGTGAATTTTTTCTTTCTACAACCCCATTTTGTTGAGGAGTTCTTGGAGATAAAAAATTATGTGTGATTCCATAATCATTGTAGAAGGTTTCAAAAGCCTTGCTTTCAAATTCTCCTCCACGATTACTTTTTAATGAAGAAATGTAAAGACCTTTTTCACGTTGCACTTTTTGGCAGAAGACTTCAAAATTCTTTAGTGCTTCATCTTTGTGACTCAAGAAAATAACCCAAGTGAAATGAGAATAATCATCAACACTGACAAATGCATATTTCTTACCATTTGTACTAGATGTCTTTGTTGGTCCGAAAAGATCCATGTGCAGTAATTGTAATGGTTTTGAAGTAGAAACAATGTCTTTTGGTTTAAAAGAGGATCTAGTTTGTTTGCCAAGTTGACTTGTATCACAAATATGATCTTTTAAAAAATTTAGTGTTGGAATACCAATGACTAGATATTATTTTGAAAGCTTTTGCAATAGAATGCATGCTTGCATGTCCTAATTTTCTTTGCCACAACCATGGATCATTTATCATGGATGCCAAACAGATATGATTATCAAGATTATCTAGTTTTTTAAGAGTATAGACATTTTTGTCTCTATTACCCATGAGAATGGAATTACTTGATTCATCTATTATAGACCAACTAATTTTTTAGAAACTTACCTCTTAGTCACTATCACATAGTTGACTAATAATGAGTAAGTTGTATCCAAGTTCATCCACAAGATAGACTTCGTCTACTTCACATAGAACTTAAGAGGACTATTCATCCTGCTCTCCTCCTTCTTTCTCTTCTTCATTTTCAGATTCGGTTGTCGTCACCTTGAAAGCAACACTTTTCGTTTTCTCTTCTAGTACATGTTTGTTTAGATGAGTCTTTTCAAATGATATGAGATCTCCTCATAATTCATCATATAACATTTTATCAAGATCTTGGTATTCCAAGGCAATGACCTTAGGCTGCCATGTCGTAGGTAAACTTCTGAGGATTTTTCTGACTAGTTCTCCAGTTTTCAAGGGCCTTCCAAATGTTCAGATCACCAATGATTTTGCTGAATCTTGAGAATATTTCTTCAACAAATTACCCCTAATTCAATTGAAAAAATTCATATTCATGAACCAGGAGATTTGTCTTTGTCTCTTTGACTTTGTTTGTTCCTTCACATGTGACTTCTAGTTCGTCCCACATTTCTTGCTTGATATCTTTTTATACTCTTCTCCACTTATGGCATTATGCAGGAGATTTTTTGCCTTAGCATTCACTTGAACAATGACTGCTTGTTCATTAGTGTAATCATCTAAATCGAAAGGGTCGGATGATACCATAAACTTACCGTCTTTATCATTCCTTAGTGGAACTGTGAGATCTCCCTTCTTTTTTATCACACGCCATGCTTTAATGTCATATGATTTTGTGTAGGTTTCCATTATTCACACTTTCCAGTGTGAAAATGCTGACCATTCAAGTAGGGTGGTTTTACTTGAGAGGTTCCCTCTTAGAATATTGCTCCAAATACTATGTTTGATCACATGACCTTTTCCTTACTTGCTGTTAGGTAGAACTCATGAGACCTTGCTCTGATACCAATTGAAACACATTAAAAAATCAGTTGACTAGAGAGAGTTATAGTCGACTTCTCTTTTTCTGGAGGTTAGAAATTAGCATAAGTAAATTGTGCAGGAATAAAAAACAGTAAAGACACAGAAATTTTATACTGGTTTAGTATTGTTATGGTACTTACATCCAGTTACCTTGAGTCCCAAGGGTTCTCTTATATCTTCAATATATGAATTATTACAACAGTATTGGTTTTTGTTCGTTCACTACTAACGATATTCAACAATAATGATTGTTTATACTTGATGCAACTTCTTATTTTTTTCTAACTCTTCCTATCTTTTGTGACACTCGTAAACTCAAGAATATAGTGTTTGTACTAAAAAGTAGAAAGATATAGAAACATGTATATCAAGTTGGGTAATTCTTCCTTCTGTCTTTCAATTCTTCATATAGGTACGACTTGCGATCTTCTATTGATAGAGCCTTTGAAAATTGACCATTGATTGAGGCAAATGATATTATAAGAGATTTGACCCAAAGGTTGCCTCTAAATCCATCTCATAGGGAGGGTTGGATTCAATTATCTTCTTTCCTTCTTGCGTACTTGATTTTTAGGAGTAATTTGCGACACATCTTGATTGATATTTGATCACTCTAAATTTTATAAAAATCTTCTAATTTCCTTCTCCATAGTCTCTCCTTAATTTATGAATTGATTGCTTATCCTTATTTGCTTTAGACATCGCATGGAACAGCTGCACTTGATCTCTTTTCCTTTTGATATCTTCAACAGTTGCATAGCTTTCCTTTCAAGTTCTTCATTTCCTATAATTAATTAGAGTTGGTTAGATTTTTACTATTGTAATTATTAAAACTTAGGTGTAACAAGGGAGAACGGAGAAGAAGAAGAAGACTAAGAAGATGCAAAAGAAAGAGGATTGAGAAGAAGAAGAACAAAATTTGACTGAAGGTTAACACAACTAAGATTTTCTTAATGGAGTCAAAATATAAATGGTGGTCATATAAATACCCACCTAACATAAATTCGTGTCAATAACATGCCTTGACATCGGGTGTCTTAACTTTGTAAATTTTGGCCCATAACAAACCAACTCATATAATATTGTTTTTATGATTTTCAATGATGTATTATCCATAACTTAAAAGGAAAAATTAGTTGGTTAGTCATTTTAAGCTGATTATTACAGTTTAGCTATATTTTAATGATAAGGACAATGTAGGCATTGTTAAGATTAAATTGATATTTTTTCCCCTAACTAAAATACAGAATACAACTCCAGTAATCGATGCTAGATTTCAAAGATTTGAAAAGTAAAACCCCAATAAAATTTTCAAACTCCAGTAATGATTACTGGTGTCTGAACCTTTACTAGTTCAAACTTCATGAAGGATTCCTAGTGTTTGAACTTTTACTAGTGCAAACTGTAAGAACGATTTTTGGATTTTAAATTTGTAACTACCCGACATGTTATTTTACTTTTTAGAAACCCATTCCCCTATTTGTGAATTTTTGTATGTTTTTTTTATTTTATGACTTTCAGGGTTGATTAATTTCGTTTTAGAATGGTTCGGTTGAATTCAGAACATTTAGTTCCATAGTAGTGGCCTAAGGTGGACAAGTTTAAATTAAGTCAACATTTTGAATAAATGACCTTGAAATCGGGATTTGAAGGTTACAATAGGTTTGTATGGTAATTTTAGACTTGGGCATATGTTCGGGTCGAGGTTCGGGTGGCCCGGGAGTGGTTCAACGCTTATAATTGAAAGTTGTCATTTTAAAGATTTTAGAATTTGCTAAGTTTGATTTAGAATGGACTTTGGTGATTTCGGATCTCGTTTGGTATTCCGAGCATGGGAATAGGTTTGTTTTATTATATTGGACTTGTGTGTAAAATTTGGTTCCATTTCAAGTTGTCTAAGTATGGTTCGTCGCATTCAGAGTTTGTTGAAAGAGGTTGAGAGTTTGAAAATTCGATTACGTTGGTCTGGGGTGGATTCTTGGTTGTAATATTATTTTACGCGTTTTGAGACCTCAAGTAGGTCTAGATTATGTTTATGAACTTGTTGATGTGATTGGAGGGGATCCCGGATAGCTCGGGTGAGTTTTAGACCACCCAGAGCATGTTGAAATTGGCAAACTTTGCTGGTGTCTGATGTGCATCGCGATCACGGAAAAAGTCTTGCGATCGCGGAGTGCTGTGTAGAGCTTGGGGAAATTTTTTCTTCACGGTCGCGGAAATGCTACGCGATCGCGGAAGGTGAACTGGTTGTATTTCACGTTCACTTGGTGAAGGTCGTGAAAGTAAAGTGTTAGCGGAGGTTGGCCTAGGTCGATTGTTGCTCAGCACGATTGCATGATTTCTTCACAATCTCGGAAGAGAAAGTTCGGGGTTGGAAGGTTTGGCCTTCGTGTTCGCTAGGCTTGTATTGTGAAGAAGGGACTTTCAGTAGTGGCAAAGTTGGCCTTTGTGATTGCGAGGATGCTTCATGACCACGTATAAATTATGTTCAAATAACATGTATGAAAAAGTCGTTGCAATTAAAATACCCAACTTGGGTTGGGGTCAAATTTTACAGGGAGTTTAAGATTGGTATTAAGGTAATACTCAAGAAGAGAACGTGAAATATCTTAAATATATTTTCAAATAAAGTGGATGATTGTTATCTAAGTCAACAACTAATAGTTTAGACTAAGTAATAGCAACTAACTAATGAAATAATTTTGGTGTTTTAATCAATTGAGGAAAAGCCTAGGGGTGTAGCCTCCACCTAGGTGAAAGCCTAATGGGTATAGTAAAGTAATGCTATCTTGTTAGGATTGGGGTGTGTTATGACTCTCAATTCTCAAGTATCTACTCAATACCTCTTGGTCATTGAGTAGTTATGCCCAAATTGGCTTTCTCATGACCAAAGCAATCTAAGAAATTGATGTGAGTCCAAGTGGGATTATCCCTATCCCTTGTTCATATCTTTTAATCAACCTAGTCAAAACTTAACTAACTCAGTTTCTTGTTAGCCAAGTTTTCCTAGAATAGTTTCCTCTTTCTCAAGTGAGAACTAAGTCAAATAAGGATGAATCAATGTTTGCAACTATTAAATCTATATATGAAATATAAACAAGGCTAAATAACAAACACCCAATCATAAACAAGCATTAATATTAACAACTCATAAGTTTTACACACTGAGATTGGTTAACAACCCTAGATAAAATCTAGCTACTCATGTTTGAAGATATAGAAAATAAAATAGATTAAGTAATTGAAGACATAAATTACAATTAAAAGATAAAAGTAATGGGTCTTCTCCAATTGATCACAACTTTCCCAAAAAGGTAAAATATAGCAACTACAACTGCTAGGAATACAAAAGTTTCCCTAAAAAGTATTTTCCATCTATTTATAGTGTCCAGAATTTTACCGACAAAAATGTCCTTCAGAAGGTTTTGCGACCGCGCAATTTGATGTACGAACCGCACTTTCTTTTGCTCTATCAATTTGGAGGAAATATGCGGTCGTATAGTTATCTTTGTTGTTGCACTTCAGCTTCTATGGCCGCACATTTTGGTTAGGGACCGCATTCTTAAGAGGCTTCATACTTGGTCTTATGCATCTTCTGTAAACTCATCAAGCTTTGTCAGTGTGACCAACTTATGCGGCCACACAATTTAGTGTGTGGATCGCACTTCTGCTAAACTACTCGGAGGCTTAAGGGGTCATCTGTGGCTGCACTTCCAATTCTGCGGACCTCATGATCATCTGCGGTTGCAGAGTTACTTCTGTGGACCACACTTCTGCTTTGAATTTCTCCTATTTGCCTTGTTGAGCTGGAATACTCCTTTTTGTGTTATATTTCTTCATTGATCTCCAATCCTCCAACATGTATGCAATTCACACAAATTTCATTGGATTTGTAAACAAAAATCACTACCTTTCGGACTGAAACTAAAGAAAGAAGGTACTAGTAAGTGGTTAAAATCTACACTTATCAATTCCCCTAAACTTAAGTCTTTGTTTGTCCTCAAGAAAACTGTTTAGTTCTAACCTCCCTTGAGTGAAAGGTCATTTCAAAGAGTCAATTGTAAGTCATTCATACTCAATTTGGACCAACAATTACACACAATACTCATGCATTTTCAACAAGGAGACAAAATATATGTTACTTGCGTATAACTCTAGTGTGACAATTGAGCTTCAGGAATTGGCTTCACTCATCAAAGACTCTCGTTCTATCGTGTAAATCATATGGTGGATTCCAAACTCTTCCTCCTGTACCTTCCATTTTCTATGCTCACTTCAAGATGTAACACTCAAATTCTAGACCAATAAAGTATTAACTCTTCTCTCACAAAAGAATGTCACAAGTAAAGCTTCAAATGTTTGGCCCTCATGTTGATCTCCATTAATGTAAGCTCACTCAGTTCAAAATTAAGAAGGAATTCTTTCGAGTTGTAATGAAGGCTTTTGGATTGGGGTAGGATACCATATGGATAAGTGGTTATATCCTTCCTTAAGCACTCCACTTTTTATTTCTTAGCTCACATTTACCAAACACTGAGAGGTATTTCTCTTTCTTGGGCGCTAGAGAGATTTGCCATCACTCTTTATTATTCATTTCGTTCTTTTTCTACCTTGATTGATAACAACAAGGTCGGGAGTCCAAACTAGAGTAAGAATTTAAGAAGTAAATGCGGAAGCAATAACAATAAGAAATTGAACGACTAGAATTGAAGTGTAGAAAATAAAGGATATGGGAAAATTCAGGGAAAGAATTCCAAAAATTTCCAAGAATGCAAATTCTATAGCCTTGATAAGATCCAAGCAACAACGTTTTGACTTATTGAAGAAATCAAATGCCTTAACTTAAGAACAAATAAAAAATAATAGATTCGGATCTTGACCGCTTTACGATTAACTTGAGACAATAATTAATAACCAGTAGTAATCGCTTTCTAAGAACACCACAAAGGAATCAATGATATCACAATAAAGAAGTTATCTTATTACCTTGAACTATGAAATAGTAAAGGTTGAAAGATAAATCTCAAAGCAAAAGTAACAAATGATCAAAGGAACTCTCAATGTATAATATTATTAATCAATAATGAAGTACCACAGTGAATGAAAAGAACTACTTATGAGTAAAAAATCCTTAAAATTAGGTAGGGTGGATGCAAAGGCAAACCCTAATTTGGAGGCTAAGCTAAATACTAGAAAACCTAATAAAAGTTAATAAAAATAAGAGGGTGGGCGGCCAAATCCCTTAGCGGTAGATTTGGGCCTTAAAACTACTAGTTTGATCCATTGGTTTGGACTCCAATTGGGCTCCTTTTGAAACACCCCCTTTTGGACCTCTTTTAGACTCATCTTAAGCTCTTCTGGGTGCCCTTTTAGTGGACTTCAAGGGCTGATGTTGGGACCCAATCTTCCTCCTCTTGGACTTCAATTTGGGCCACCAAATAATTGTAAAACTTGGACAATTCATCTCTGTCACGACCCATTTTCTGAACAAGCCGGTACCGGCACTCGATCACTAAACATGACTGAGCGAACCATCTCTGCTTATCAAATCTATTATAACTCCAAACTTTAT